>CANYBF010934081.1:0-11641 GCA_948192965.1 Dalechampia spathulata | reverse complement strand
AATTTATTTTATTATTTTTATCTGTTAGATTAATTTTTATATTTATTTTTAATAAGTTTTAAAAATAATATTTGTCTTCGTGTAAATTTTAAAAAATTATATTTATCTTTGAATTAAAATTTAAAAAGTAATATTTATCTTCATATAAATTTTGAAAAATAATATTTATTTTTAAATTAAAATTAAAAAAGTAATATTTATCTTCATATAAATTTATAAAAATAATATTTATCTTTGAATTATTAAAATTAAAGGAAGAGGGGTAGACTTGTATTTTCACTTCCCCCCTTCCCTCTTTTAATATGTATATGATATGATATATATATTATATAATATATTAAAAGTGGTTTTTGGGATAATAAAATATTGGTCAACCCTTCTAATCAAATTTATTTTATTTAATAGTTACAATTCATATTTATAATTAATTTTAATTTAAGAATTTTAATTAAATGTAAGTATAAATATTAATTGTTTACTTATATAAAATAAACATAAAAATTAAATAATAATACTTTTAAGTTATCAGAAGCTATTTTTAAATAGTAACAACTTTAATTTAAAACAATAATTTGTAATAACTATATTTATTTAATTTTATATGAAATAAAATAAATACCAAAAAATAAATGGTAATAGTTTCAATTCTTAGAAACTAATTCTTACGTAATTTTATATAAAATAAAATAAATATAAAAAATTAATTAGTAACAATTATAATTTGTAAAAGGTATTATTTATTTACATATTTTAAATATAAATAATTTTAATTTATAAAAAGTAATTTTGAGTTAATTTTATATAAAATAGAAGTAATGTTAATTTATAAAACTAACTTATAAAACATGTTTTATAATTTGATATAAAACAAAGTAAATAGTTTAAATTAACAACAGTAATTTTAATGTTTTAAAACTAAATTGTATATAATTTTATATAAAATAAAATAAATATAAAAAGATAAATAATATATATTTGATTTGATAAAAATGTTTTTTAGTTTGAAATACGGTTAAGAAATATAAAATTAATAAAACCAATTCGATTTATTTTGATTTACAAAATAAACAGTTTTTAAAATTTTAACCTGAAGATCAGAAGTGAACCCATATAAACCTCTATGTCTCCTACTAATTATAAAACCAACATAAGTTATTATTTATCAAAAAAAATCATTTATTGATTTAATTTTTATTAAAATATTTTTTATAATTATCTAACAATAAATCATTATTATATTTAAAATTAAATATAAATTAGTGTTGGAACAAAGGGTCATTTTTTAAATAATTAATTGCCTATGAATAATTTTGTTTAAAATGGATATTTAAAATGCATGGAAAAAAGTAAAAATTGCTTTTAATATTTACAATTACTAATATGAATATCAAGTAAATAAATGTTATATGTAATATTTTAATTTTAAACATTATGTTATTTTTCATTAAATAATCTGAATGTTTTTTTACAAAATTAATTTACAAATAAATGTCTCTAAATGTTTTCTTTACTCACCTTTATATTTTATATTCTTGATTTGTTTTAGATGAATTTGAATATTTCTTGTTTAAAATTATATGTATAGTACAATAGTGAATGGTACATATAATGATAAATAGAACTTGTAGTGATAAATTGTAATCAGTTCTACTTTTATTAAATTTGAAACATAGTAAACATATAAGAAAAATAGGAACATACATTCCTTATTATATGGTTCATTTAGTACAAAATACTACAACTTCTTCATATAGCATTTTGAACCAACTTAAAAAAGAAAACATAGAGTAGGATTACTTCAATAGTTGCATTTAGGAAACGGTAATTTTCCAAATGCTAAACCATAAGACTAATAAAAGTAAACATCGTTCTTAAAAGAAATTCTTGCAAAGCACCGCATACTTTTGGAAACATGTAAAGAAATAGAAAATATAGTTCAAAATGTAAACATTGAACAATATAGTCAATCATCTACATCGACACCAACACGTGACATTATTAAATGTATTTTTTGCAAGACCTTTTAGCAATGTCATTTTTTTTAGCTCGTTATACCTTGTGACCAAGGAATTGAAGAGGGACCGAAGGTTAGCATGTTTTTCAATTAGTTTTTGATGGTCAGTTTCAACTCCATTTAGCTTTTGTTGGAGCTTGTTAAATTCAACCTTTTCTATTAATGTTTGAAGTGGTGGTAGGGTTTGGATTTGGTCTTTGAATGTATATATTTGAGCATAATTGAAATCAAAAATCTCATACCCATATTAAACTTTAAGCACATTTAGCACCTTATAAGTGGCTAAGTTTTTGCCTTCATCAGATGTTTCGCCTATAAAACCTTGTAAAGTTAAAGAAAACGATTGTTTTTGCTCTCCTGTATTATGTATCAAACCTTATAATTATAAAAAGAAATGATCAAATTTTCTATCTCATAGGAAGGTTGAGGTAAGCCAAGTCTACTAATAACTTCATTTAACAATGATTCATATTAAATTTTGACAACAAACGTCTATCCAATGCATGCAACTTTCACGTTTCAGACATCAACAATCAAAGAAACAATGGTAAACCTACTAACATGCAAATTTTTTTCCATAAATGATATAGTAAAATGAGTAGCAAAATTTCCCAAAGCACAGTACAACAATATTCTAATAAGTTGACAAGCAACTTATGTTTCGAAAGAGGAAGGATATGCAACCAAAGAAGTAATAAATAGAATAGAAGCTTACCTTTGAACTTCAAACAATGACTTGTTTAGCTCAAGAGTTAAATCTTGCAAAAAAACATAGAAAGTAATACGATAGTTTAGAATGAAAAACTGATGTGCATTTACTCTTAAAGGAAAAAGCAAAACAAATGACTAACCTATTTTGGTATTTCAGTTGGATAGTTGATTACATTAAGGAAAGATAAGTGAATTTATAGCGAGTTTGCATTCTACAATGAATGCGACCTGGTTTATTAATAGACAACTAGTGTATAGCAGCCATACCGTGAACTGATAAACCTATACCCTTGACTATTTAGGATACTTTAAATGGTAAACAAAAAAACAAATGCATAAATATGTGGATCATAAACTCAAAAACAAGGTAATCTATATCTATATACATAATTCTGTAAGATTTCATAAATATGTGGATTATAAACTTACACATAAGGTAATCTGTAATGAAGGTACATACTTCTATAAGATTTCCTAAATCTAAATCATATATCACCAATAGACAATATAATTTACTTCATTTTGAGAGTGAGCTTACTATATACTGAGCTAAATAGAATGTAAAATTCACAGATTTCTAAGTAGTGATAGAAAATACCTATTTAGAATAATTTTTTTTTAAAAATATTCCAAATAATTTTATAAACTCAAATGCACGTTTGAAACTTTGATTATGAAAGTTTAAAAATAACAAATCAAACCATTTCCAAAATCACACTGAAGTTGTTACGTGTCTAAAATAAATCCCAAACAAATTAGGCAATTTTATGAAAGGAAAAAAATTATGTAATGAATGTGTATTGAATAGTGCAGATTGAGAAATCTAGATCTATAAAGGAAGATTTATAGATTCCAGTCGGAGCTTGCGTAAATAGTAGAATGGAACAAATTTAATAGAAGCTTGTAAAATAAAAAAGTAAAACACAATCCCGTCTGTCCTACAAAACTTCAAACCCATGGAAGCAGAAGGGGAAAAAAGAATTTTTTTAAAAAATTTTCAATTAACCTTTCTAAAACACAGACGGTGTTTTAGAGTATTGTTTATTGGTTCGTTTATTAGGGCAAAGTTATGTTTTTTTGTAGCAAAGCATTTACTACACAACCACATGCTGTCAAGATAAGCACAAATAACCCAACGTTAAACGACACCATTTTTTTTTTTATAAATTATAAAATTTGACAGTCAATGTCATATATAGCCGGTTGCTTTGTAAATTGCAATAGTTATGAAGCCCATTTTAGGAAATTCATAAGGAAAATGGTGTGAGTAATTTTACCATTACCACTTTTACATGGCAATCCCTCGAAATAACATCAGTTATTTTGTTAATTTTTTTTTTGTAATTGCTAAGGTCAGTTACTATATACATGTTTAGTAATTCTTAAAATATTTCACAATCAAAACCAATATAAAGAAATATAGGAAGTGGAGAATTTTTAAAAAGTTTTTATACTATATTATTTTATTACAATTAATTCTTGATCTCAATTGAAAAAAAAAAGAACAAATAGATAACTCAAAATAAATTTAAATTTAATAAATTAGTTATTTAAATTCTTAATAAAAAGAACAAAAGAATATTAATTATAAATTTAGAAAAAAATAAAATGAGATGAGTAATCAAGTCGTGATGAGACGAACTTATATTCAATTCCAATTGCATCCAAAATTTAGATTCAAAATATATTTTGGGATGAAACATTAAAAGAAATTTAGATTTTTTCCATTTGAAGGACCAATTTGGCTCCTACTTTATTCCATAAAAGCAAAAAAATAAACCATTGCGTTTTGCTTTGTTTGATTTTAAGCAAATTACTTTTCATATAAATTAATTTTTATTTTTTATATTCAATATTTTTTAAAAAATTTATAATATAAAGAAGAAGCTTTAGTAAATCTTGTGCACTCGTTTAGTAAACTTTAAATAAAATATTTCTAACCCTTTGCTAAACCAACAGTATATCTAATATTTTTTATTTTAAAAAATTATAAGTTTTAATTAATCTTTTTTAAAAAATTTATGATACAAAGAAGAAAGTTTAGTAAATCTTGTTTGTAATTTATTAAGTGAATATTGTTGACTTTACGTTCTGATTTTAATTATTGTCACATGATTGATTAATTTAAGTGGATAATTAATATATATTTAGTAAAAATGTTGATTGAGATTTTAATTGGATAAAACACATATTTGATGATTATATTGATTTGATTTTGCTAGTAATTATTTGAAGGATTTTATTATGGTTATTTTTAAATTATGGAAAGATAAATATCCTATCTTTTAAAGATATTTTCTGATTTTATTCATCTTCAAAATGATTTATTTACAAATTTAACATAGTTGATCTTTCAAATATCAAATATATTGATATATATATCTAGAAGGAAGCAATTCTAGAGTGACATGAAAATAAAATCTTATCTACAGTTGTGGAAGCTTTTCTGCATGCATTAAAGAGGATTTTTGAGAGATTATTTTTTTGTAAAGTATCTTAGAAATTTTGTTAAAATTTTTTTGAGAATGTTTATATCTTGTAGAGCTTAAATCAATCATTCTTTCAGAAAACAAAATCCCTTACTAATGAAAATGATTTTCGAAAACTACTTCCATTTTCTTTAAGATGTTAAGTTTTCAAAAATCAGTTTTGGTAATAACTCTTTTATCACTTAAAATGTGATAGAAAGCTATTTTCAAATTGATTTTTATTGACTTTTTGATTTTAATGAATGCTAAAATTGATTATTTCTAAGTATGCGTTTAATTAATTCAAGTGATTTTTGGTTTTAATGTTTTTGGAATAAATATTTTCAATGTTTATGCATTTATTACATCACATCATTTTTAGCTTTGTATATGATTAATGAGTTTTACTTGAATTTAATAATTCCTATCTTCAGTATATACTTATTTTTGACTTCACATGATTTTATGGCGTTATGGATAATTGATTTTTAAATCATGTTTTGTTCTCACATGATTGTTGATTTTTTAAGTTGGATAATTAATTTATTAGGTAAATATTTTGAAGATTTTAATTGGATAATTTGACTCTTTAGTTTTGAAAATTATCTAAGTGATTTATTGTGATCATTTTAAACTTTGAAAATATATTTATCTTATCACTTAATGTGATTTATTGGATATTTTCTAACTTTATTTATTTTCAAATAATGTTATGGCAGATTTAATTTATTTGATTTTCCAAAAATCAAATACATCAACTATCTACATGGAAGGAAACAATATTGATTGTCAAAGAAAATCCGATCCAACAACTATAATTGTGAGAGCTATTCAAATGTGATTCAAGGAGGATTTCTAGAAGGATTCTTGGGAGATCATTTTGTAAGGAATTTTTTTCTTAGATTTTTATTAAGAAAATTTTAAGAAATATATTCTTTATGAAGCTCAAATGTGACATCCTTCAAAATATAAAATTTTCTTTTTTTGACAAAATAATTTTTGAATATCTTAAAAATTATAAGTTTTCAAAAATCAAATTTGGTAACAAATCTATGTGTCACGTAAATTAGCTTGCTGATTTCACATAACAAAAGTTGTTTTTAGATTGGATTAGATAAACTTACATTTTTATACTTTATGTATTTGAAATATAACGATTACATTTTTCAGTATGTATACATGAGCTTTTGAAATTAAAAAATATAGATAGAACTACAGTATAGAATGTAAAAGATTGAATTCATATACATCTTTAAAATTGAATATCTATTCTTAATCTTTTCAATAGGTTTTGTAAAGGTTATGAGGAAGATTTTATACTCAATCATTTTGATTATTGTAAGAGGTTATCAAGTTAACCTTTGTGAGAAAACTTGAAGAGGTTATAAGTGAGCCAATGAAAACTTAAGGTTACAAGTTAGCTTGCTAAAACATGATTAGAGGTTGTTAAGTTAGCTTACTAAAAACTTGAAGATGTTATCAAGTTAGCTTGCTAAAAACTTGAAGAGGTTGCAAGTTAGCATATTAAAAAATTTTGTTGTAAAGGTTCCAAGTTAGCCGTAAAAACTTATTATTGATTTTTATTGGGTCTCAAACTTGATTTTGAGAGAGTGGATGTAGGCAGTAGACTGAACCACTATATATTATATGTCCATTTATTTCTTCTCTTCTTCACACTTATTATATAAAGGTTTTTCATCTCAATCAATCTACTATTTTTCAAAGAGGAGTTTTTAAAAATTAATCAAGTTATTTCCATAAGTTTAATTTATTTTGATAAAATAGTTTTCTAAAAGTTTATTTTAGTTGGCTAATTTCAAAAATAGTTTACTAGTTTTGAAATAGTTTGCTAAAATCATTTTAATTTTTTTAAGTTTGTCAATCACCCCCTTTTGACCACTGCTTTAGGATTAACAATTTTGATTAACTTATATATTTATACTTTATGTATTTATGGATTATAACTGTCATATTTTTTAAGTATAAATACATGAGTTTTGAAGTCATAAAACAATAAGAAACAAATAAGAAAAGGATTCATCAAAATACATCTAAAGTGTTTTCTAAGAGCTTTAATTTGAATATCTATTCTCAAACTTTTATAGGAATTATAAGGGTTGTGAGAATTTTTATTCAAAATCTATTTGTATATTTTATGAGGATTGTCAAGTCTTCTATATTGACTTATGGAGAAGTGACTTATGGTTACTTAGTTGAGGTTATCAAGTTAGCTTGCTAAAACTTGAAGAGATTGTGAATTAGCTTACTGAAAACTCTTAATTTTAAAGGTTTCAAGTTAACCTTGAAAACTTGTTGTAGTGATTTGATATCATGGAGCTTAAAATCATTGGTTTTAAGAGAGTTAACGTAAACATTTAGGCTGAACTACTATATATCATGTATTCACTATTTCTTCTCTTTTCCTTTTATTTTTGGCCTACTAATTTACAATTATTTCACTTTAAAAGTCTTTTATAAAAAAATTTCATTTTAATTAATCTACTATATTCCAAAGGGGAGTTTTCTAAAACTAATCAATTTACTTTTCATAACTTCGATTCATTTTTGAATTGATTTATTTAGTACTTTATTTTATTAAAAGTAGTTTATGAAAGTTCAAATTAGCTCACTGATTTCAAAATTAGTTTACTAAAATTATTTTAAATTTTTTTAAAACTATCAATTCATCTCCCTCTTGACCATTACTTTTGGGAGTAACATTTAATATAAGAGCTTATCCCTATTTTACAAATTTAACAACCTTGGAGAGATCTAATGGTAGTTGGTTCAAGTAGTAATGTGGTTCTTGCTCTAAATATTGAAGGATATTTAACAACAAGACCTCCTTTGTTCAATGGAACAAACTACTCATATTGGAAGACTAGAATGAAAAAATTTATTCAATTCGTTGACATTGAATATTGGAAAAACATCCTATTTGGTGCTATACTTCCTACCGAAATGTATGAAAGTAAATATACCAATGCTGATTAGAAGCTTATTTAAGTTCATTCTAAAGTTGTAAATATTTTGCATTATGCTTTTGATGTTAATGAATAAAACCAAGTTTCTACTTGTACTATAGGATAACTGATTTGGAAGAAACTTAAAGTTACTTGTAAAGGAACAAATCAAGTTAAGGAGTCAAAGATAAACATTTTGTTACATGACTATGAAATGTTTTCTATATAGCCTGATGATAATATTTCATAAATGAGCACTAGATTTATAAACATAATGAAAAAGCTAATGAATCTTAGAAAAGGTGTTTTAGAAGAAGAACAAGTGAAGAAAATCCTTAGATCTTTGCTCGAGAAATATGAATCCAAAGTTACTATTTTGTATGATGCAAAGGATTTCACTAAGTTCACTTATGATGAACTTATTGGCTTGCTACTTGCACATGAAATCATTCTTAATAAAAAGAAGGAATAAAATGAAGAAAAGAAGAAAAAGACTATTGCACTAAAAGCTTTATCAAGTGATGAAGATTTGAGTGATGACAATGATGATGTTGCCATGCTTGCATGAAAATTTTAGAAGTATTTTATAAAAGGTAACAAGTATTTGAAAAGAAAAAGCAAGAAAAAGTTTTAATCGAAAGATGAGCAATACTCAAAGAAAGAACAATAATAAGTTGTATGCTATGAATGCAATGAACAATAAAAAAATACAATTTTTTGTTTAATTTAAAAATATTTTTATGAAAAAAATACTTTTAGTGAAAAATATTACTCACCAATGTTGTTTGGATGAAATAAAGAACTATGAAAATTAAGAAAAAATTGAAATATAAGGAAGAAATTGAAGAATTCATGATAAATGGATAAACATGTAAAGAAATTAGTATATTTGAAAGAAAAGGTAAAATTGAAAGCAAAGATTTGAAAAAGAAAGTTAAGAAAGAGGGTATTTTTACAAATTTTCCATATTTATACCCATTTAACATACTATAATTATGATTAAAATCCTAATTAGAGTGATCTATAGTTATATAACTTAGGCAATTATCTTGCTTTCTTATGTTTAAAAAAAATAATACTCTCTTGTTTCATGTTAAATTATAGGAAAAATTACAAAAATATTTTGAGTTTGTAAAGATCTTTTTGGTGGATCTTTCGAAATGAAACTTAAACAAAGAATAAGTATATAAAAAACAAGAGTTTTATATGATTATATAGTATTTGATTATTTATTAAATGAATCTAAGATTCTTTTTAATAATATAACAAACTTATTAATATTATAGTTCTTTTAAAGATTTTTGAGTTGATGGATAATGTAATAGAAGATAGGGTAGAAGGTAGTAGGATTAGATTAGTATATATGTATAAGAGTGATAAACTTGGAGATATTTTACTTTTTTATAATTAAGGAGATTGTGATATTTGGATGGATTAACCATTTACAAGCTTGAATTTGAATTTGAATTAGAGGGTTGAACAAAGTGCCTTAAGAAAATTTTGATGCCTATTTTAGTAAATTAAAGGAAGATAATATTAAAGAGAGATTGTTGATCATAATATGCATATATAAATCATAAGAAGAACCTTATACATATAGTTGATTATTATTGAACTTCCTTATCCTATTCGGATGGGAAGAGTTATTGAATTTTCTTATTCTATTCAAATCTTGTTTTTTAATTAGATTATAATTAAGAATCTTGGTTAGCTAGAACTTTTGATATATCATCATATGTCTCTCAATGGTTTGGTTTAAGTATTCATCCTTAGTGTTGTTTTAGTTTATGACTATTACCTTTTGCTAAAACCTTAAAGTTTTCTTTTTCAGTTCCATATAATAGCTTAGAGAATAACTTGTAGAAAGATTTTTACCCCAACGATTTCTTAACTTATTTATTGATATTGTGAGTTTAGTTTAAGGTGTTTGTTCACTTTAAGGTAGTGTCTGCTATTAAAAATGTCTCCCTTTAACTAAAATTTCATTTTTTTCATGCTTACTACTTTCTCTAGAGTAATTAAAGTATCATGATTTTGTTTTCTTATTATAGTCATTATCTTGATTCTTTTTGTTAATGATAGTGTCTTCCTTGAGTGCTATATTAGTCCTTGATGAGTTTGACCTTCTCTTTAACTTTAACAAATATACTTCTAATGCTCAAGATATGGATTCAATAAGATACACAATTTCAAAACCTTATTTATAAAAGCCTTATACAAATTAGGTAAGAATTTAGCATTCCCAAATCATTCATGCTCTCTTTGTATCTTTTTCACTTATCCATCATCTCTCCTCCTCTTGAAATAATATAACCATTTATGAAGAACATCTTCATTCAAGACTTAGGTTTCTTGTAAACCCTTTCCTCTATAATGAATGTAAGTTTTATAGTATTGCCTTAAGGCAACTACATCCAAACTCCTTTAGGAAATGTTTTATTTAAAGAGTACGTGTCAATAGTTCGACATTTCTCCTACTACCTGCGTCCTAAATCACCTATACAATCTATTTTAAAATTTTGGGAAGAACTTGGCTGATTCAAAACTTAAGGAAAATAAATAAACTCTTTACTAGGTTTCCATTGTCAATAAAGAGCTTAAGGCTTAAGTTTTTCATTTTTTCTTGTGCTTTATTATTTAGAGGTATGCATAGTTTTTTGGAGAGTAAAACTTAAGGGACCAAAAAAGACCAAAATTTCAAACTCTATTAAGACTAATCTTGAACCATGAATGAACATCTATCAAATAAAGTTTTAGAATATCAATAACATAATTCCTCTTATTGGTTTTAATCTTAGTGAGGAGTAAGAGCAACCCTTTCAAGGTATGTGCTTCTCCTTCCATATTTTGTTATGCTTTTATATAACTTAATATGATATTTTAATTATTATTTATATTATAGCTATCTATATAAAAAGAAGGAAGACCAACCATACCAACAACATAGAAGAGACAATAGGAGTGAAGACATTTATAGTTGTTCTTCCTCTTATTATGGACAATTCTAAGGTAATCAAGGATTCTATAGAATTTTAAAGGGTGTTGGCCATGGAATTTACTCAGCCTGCCACCCCTAATATGCTTGTTCCAACTTCTTTTATGGTGAAATGATAACTCTTATGTCCTATATTTAGAGGTATTTTGGGAGTAGTACAACAATAGAGGATGTAGGTGTGGCATTTACTATTGATTATTGTATCATGTTACTGTCGCACCCTAATTTTGGATCGGTCGGATTGATTGGGATGAATCGAGCCTCTCCTTGTTGTTTTGCCCTCACGGGCATCTTGGTTCATCCTGGTGCAGTTCAGGGTTCAATTTAGGGTTGCATTTAGGTCTTTTTATCTTTGTGAGTCTCATACCCATTCGGGTATCTTTGGATTGTGTTAGGGTATGACACTTACCCTTTCGGGTAAGTTTGATCTTACCCGTTTGGGTATGCATCTTACCCGTTCGGGTAAGTTGTCATACCCGTTTCGCTTCTT
>CANYBF010933868.1:0-13984 GCA_948192965.1 Dalechampia spathulata | reverse complement strand
GAATTTAACCTAACTTTTTCTTTAGATTTCTTTTCCCTTTTCTCTTCTAAACTCTTTTTAAAAGGAACTAAACCCCTAAAGCTCCTTTTTCTTCAGAGAATTAAGCAGAACGGAGTTGGTTTTACAAGATTAGAAGCTTAGAGACGTGATCAGACCTTAGCAGCTTTACTTTTGCCAGGTTTCGTGCTAGTTAGTATTGTTGAGTATTAGCTGTTCTTTGCTTCTTTGATTGCTTTTAAGCCAAGTATGGCTTAGTACTTGATGATTGGGGGTTGAATTCCCGTATTTGCCTATTCTTTGGTGCTATGAGCTTGTTATCTGTTGAGTTTCATGATTCTTGCTTGAGATTCCATTTGATACTCTCGTATGTTAGCATATTCATGACATCTGGGAGTGTAAATGCTTAGACAGAGCGAGAGAAAATGAGGAAAAGCATGTTGGATCATATGTTACAGGATTCCATAATGGAATCATATAGTATATTTCCTCCTTCAGGAGTTGAGTCTCGAGACATAGGTGTAATAAAAGGGCCTACGGGCCAAGATTACAATTGTCCTCCTTCGGGAGTTGAGTACCGGTACATAGGGATCCAGTATGGAAATATATTGTGCACAATAAGGGAAAGAGGAAAGAGGGAAGAGAGTATAGAACAGGAAAAGAAAATGGGACAACATAGCATTACATCGTATTGCCTGTTACTTGACATGTTTGTCTATGTTTTATGCGTGTATGATAGCTAGTGCCACTGAGTCTTCGACTTAACGTTTATCAATTGATGAACGCAGGTTCCGAGCCTACGGTAGAAGGCCCAGAGCAGTGTTTGCTAATGTCAGCGGAGAGGCGGATTCAACAGCGAATTCCTGTTTCGAGGTGGTCTGGAGCAGCCGAGCATATTTTCTTTTTGTAGCCTCGTATTGTAGCTTGTATATCTGAGAGAGGCAGTAATGTATTTATGGTTTTATGGTGGTTTGTACGGTTATTGTAATCAGAAACTTTGTATATTAATGAATACACTTGTTATAGACATGTTCATTCAATTGAATGTATGTTGTTATCCAGGGTTATGTTTGGTTCTGTTTACTGATTTCACCGCCATTCTATCTGTTGTCCCCATACGACGTCTATTTATAAGTGTACAGGTATCTCTTGTAGTGTATACAGTGGTTTCCATACGTGAGGTCATTGTGTATGTTACAGGAGCATGTTACTCCAGGTATGGGCTGGGCGTGACAGTATCGTTAAATTGATTCCATAAAACACAAACACAACAGTTTATATATCATAACAATACCCAAAAAGTAAGTCACATGAAAATCAAGGAATAGGAGGCTACTTTGAAGTCTGAGTCCTTTACCCAAAAACACTATCTTGCAGACCTGCTGCTGAGACCACTATATCTCGTGCTCTCTGGTATCACTAGTTCCTGCATTCATCAATTGATAAACACTAAGTATAAAACTCAGTGGTGCTAGTAAAATAAATAATCATAAAGAACCTAGCAATCACATGATATTATAAAAGCAATGGAATCATCATTTCAACATGATTAAAACATTTCAACATAAATTCCATTCAGAAATAAAATATACCACTAGCTGAATGATATTATCACCTATAACCACCTTTACTGTTTACCTGTGAATTTTATTTCAGAACCATCATTTATTCATAGCCATTCACAGTGCAATCAAGCTATGAAATTCAAATATATTATTTCAACAATAGATATTAAATATAATAAAATATGCTTTTGAGAATGCAATTTATGAATTGTACTCTCCCTCTGCTTTTCCTTTACCATTTTCATTTCATTTGCCCTTTTTCATTATGGGCCCCTTTTTTTATTATGCACATTTTAGTACCGAGTCTTTCATTTTTGTGGTTCAATAAACAGGAACCCATTTCACTTTCTTTTCTTCTCTGTTTCTTTTTCTTTCCATTCATTTCCCATGGAAATCCATTTTTATAGTCCAGTACATTTTCATTTAACATTTCCTCACTTTCACTCATTTTCCTCCTTCCTTATTTCTCCATGATATGTCATGCCATGTTTAATATGATGATGCATTTATGCTTATGAAATGATAAATAAGTGTAACAGAATGTTACAGATAATCATTCAATGCCATTGCATTTTACCATAAACATCATCCTTTATTATATCATTTAATGATTGAGGAACACTAGCACAAACCTGCAATTACTTTTCCTTTATCTAAATTGCCTGGTGGTACGTGTTGATTATCCTCAGAACCACCTAAAAGACAATTTAATATTCATACTTAATAAAAAGATTGAATACAATCATTAACCTTTCATAATATATATATATATATATATATATATATATATACACACACTCCACTGTAAAACAATGATTCATGTATACCAATTCAATTCACTTACTTAAACATAGTATCAATTAGGGAGGTAACAATAGGATTTTAAAAAGGAATTACTATTCATATTAACTATATTAGCTATCTTGTTACACGAGCTAAAATATAAAATATACAATATCAAAATAAAAAAATTCTTATATTATTGAAAACTATATTTAATAAGCTTTCAAACGACATATTATATGTATAAGAATCCATTCATTTAAATAAATACTACATATATTAATTTAGAATCTTATATAAATTACTTTTTAGAATCTAGAAACTAACTTATTACTTTTCTTTATTATTAACAAAAAATCTCATTCAATTGAAATAAATTTGATATTATAATAACATAGACTTAAAAAGTTTCCCAATAATATCTTATACGTATATTAATTTAGTTGTTAAAAATAGTCAATTAACATAGTTTGTTTAGAAAGTATTTAAAATATTTTCTTTTAACTGCCTAAGAAATACCCCTTTTTAAATCCATCTTTTACTAAACCATTTAAATAACAAATTCAATAAACTTTATATTATTTAGAAAATAGGTTTAGTAAGTTTTAATTTAATATACAATTTATCCATGTTACCACTCATAAGATGTCCAATTCATACATATTAGTTAGGACACTTCTGAACTGTAGAACATTACACATTACACTTCTCTTTTATCCTTTATTTTTGATCAACAAATTAAATCCCATACAAAGCCATTTTATACCATTAACAAGTTGATTCAATAAGCTTTTTAAGGACATATTACATACTTAATTTGGTGATCATTTAAGCCCTTTAACTTTAAGTTGCTGCAAGCTTAATGATACCTCCCTTAACATTTGAAAATGTATTCCAAGTCTATATTGTATGTTATATACCGCATGCCATTTTCAATACACAAAAATACCTCAAAATTTAAGTAGTAGAAAATGTTTTCTAAAACTTTTAATTATTTAACTTAAATTAAAAGGGTAACTGCATCATATCTTTTAGTCATATTGTAATTTAGGTTATTTACCTTCTTAAGTGATTATCATATCAACTCACCAATTAATTTAAACATGCAAAAGGTTATTACCATCCTTAATTCATCTTCTTCACCCTATTCAGCCAAAGCAAGCAAAACTATAAAACACACACACACATACACGACAATTACTAGAATACTTATTTTTTACAACAACTTTGTAAAACCTCACTACAATGATTTAAACTAATAGATCTACAAAGAAAATCACTCAATTACATCATCTTTTCACTCAAACCTCATGGATCTACAAGATCTAGCACTTAAACATATTTGGCCATAACTCACCTTAAGAAAAGAAAAGCAAAAAAATGGAATCTACTTGCTCTCCACCTTGATCTAACCACCGATCTGCAAATAACTTCACACCTTCACTTCACTTGAACTTGCTAACCTTGCTTCACATAACTAAACACATGCATGTTCATTTACAGAAGGATCAGTCAAGGAAAATATGAACTAAAAGTCATATATGTTACAGTACACAAGGAAAATGTGTAGATCTAGTGTTTCGGCCATTAAACTTGAAAAAGAAAGAAGAAGTGTTATGGTCCCAAATCAAGAAGACGAAAAGGAGATGTTTTAGCCAAACTACAAAACATAAGCATAGATCTAAGTATTTGCTTGAAGCTTGAAGGAAAAGAATTAGATGGTTCAGTTGGATAATGGAAGAAGATGAAGAAGAAGAAAGAAGAAGGAGATGGAGAAGAAAGGGTTCGATCACTTGGGAGGAAAGAAAGAAAAGGAGTGTTATGATAAATGAAGGAGTTGTGTAGGTTAAGTGTAAGGTTGTTCCATAGTATTGCTATGCATTGTTCCATAGTATTGCTATGCACCCTCACACACCCAATCATACCCCTTTAAATCCCACTAATACATATAATTATACATATATAATCCTAATTTACCTTCCACTAACCCTTAAATATGTATATTTATACTATATTCTATCTTTCACTATCTTATTTATACATACAATAATATTTTACATAATATAATATTCCCTCTTACATTCCATTATCATATATATCTGTACCACTAACATATATACCTATACCACTAACCCACATCCCTATACCACTAACACATATCTCTATATATTTAAATATATTATATCTTCCACTAACACATTCATATATATATATATAATATAATATCTTTACATTCCTATAACATGTTATATATATACATATACTTTACATTCCACTAACATCTTATATCTATATATATACTTACATACTTAGATACTTATAATGTAATAGATTATCCAATTATATATTTCTTTTATATATAATATAAGACATTATATATTATATTATATCCATTCTATACATACAATACATTATATAAATATTATTACCTTATACATATATTAATACATTATGTATATACCAATACATTATATATACTAATACATTAGCTATATCATATATATATACTCATATATTATGTACTATAATATATTTTATATACAATACATACACATTCTTATACACCTAAATTTATCTTAATTTCTTATATACATGAACTTACATATATACATACATTTTCACATACAAATATACATACACACATACAAAACTTGTAACTCAATCACACTTAATTATATCAATTATCTTTGATGTCGTATTCATCTATTTTCATCATTCATTATTCATTGATTCCATTAATTATTATCATGTTGACACCATAACACCTATTAATAACACATCATTCACATTCTACATCATATTACATATCGCACCTTTCCATATCATAATCATAATCATACACATATATAAAGCAATGTACATCACACGTATAATCAATGCAGTGTGCTAAAAGTGAGAATGTGACATAGCCCCTTGACAATATTGCATTTTCACTCTAAACGAGCCACTGGTCCGCACATCGCAAGCCTTGTTCTAGGTCACAGCGATGCCTTGCCCACAACAGTCAAAGATGCAATTTCATTATATTTTTCCTTGGTCTTGCTCATGAGCTCTTCCACCAGCTTGGTCAAGTTAGCACTTATTCTTGAAGTTAAGTAGTGTTGGTCACCATCATGGATATAGTGCCATCAGGACTTCTTAAAAGTATAAATTTAAAGGTTTGATTGTGAAGTGAAACTTCCACCTTAATCTCCTTCCTCATCATAGGATTTCAGTAAAAATAAGAAACTAACTTCCTTTGACACTTTAATTTTTACCCCATCTTTAGTGAAGGCATCATTTATCTTTCAGAACAAGAATTTAATTCAAAGGCTTTTTGTAGCTTGACTTTGAATTGAACTTGACTTTGGCAAAAAAAAAACATGATTCAAGTGTTTTAGTGCTTTAAGGGCTTGATCTTGAATCAAACTTCACCTTGGAGGAAGAACACCTTGATGAACTTGATGAACTCCTTGAATATCTTGATGAACTTGAAGAATGCCTTGGATCTTAAAGAACACCCTAAGCTCTTGAAGATTTTAGGAGCTTGAGCGTTAAGAGCTTCTTGTTGCTTTTAGTTTCTTGTTGCTTCTAGCTTCTGGCTTATGAATATTGAATGTGTTTTGGAATGAGGGGAAGCTCTCCTATTTATAATGATATGGGGAAAGAGTTTGATAAGATTGCACCTCTATCACTTTAAAATGATTGAATTCCACTTGAATTGAATCAAGATAATTATTACTTTATTTATTTATTATTTTAATAGTATTTATCTAATTATTAAAATAATTTAATTTTAGATAATAAATCAAATAATTTGATTGGTTTAAAATCTATTTATCTTATTAGATTAAAATAATTATTTAATCTAACTATTTTATAGATCAAAAATATTTATTTAATTGACATATAAAAGATATTTTATTTATTAAATTAAAAAGAATTATTTAATCTAATTAATTTCATAAATTAAAATATATTTAATTGATCTAGAAATTAATTTAAATTTTTTTGATATCTATATATATAATATGTATATTTTAAGTATATGATATGTTTTTTAGAAATTGATAATAATTAAGATATAAAAGGTATTTTATTCTAAATTAATATGTAAATAATAATTTAGAATTTTGATTTCAAATACTCAAAATATACATTTTAAATACCTAATATATACTAAAATGGTCTCTTTTCAATATCTATTATGTATATTATACATATATAATACCTTTTTATGTAAATTTTTAAAAAAATTAGTAGTTTTAAAAATAATTTTTGAAATTTCATATTTTTGTAAAAAAAAGATCATATTTCTGTATTTTCACAATTTTTCAAAGTTTTTACTATATGTTATAAAAAGTTTATCATTTTATCATAGATAATGAAATTTAAATTAACAAATATTCATGAATTTTAATAATTTAACCAATGAAATATGAAATTTCAAACATTTTAAATACATGAAATTTCAAATCCATGAATTTTATAAAATCTATAGATTTTACACTATCTCAATCCAAACCACCTCTTGAATGATTTTAATATTTTAAAATTTATTAAAATTAAATACATTTAATGAAAATTTACAAATATAAAATCTATAAAATTCATTTAAATCAAATTTTCCTTAAATTTTAAATGAATATCTGCAATCGAAATCTGAGTAGATTAGAATTGATTTTGCTCTAGTTGATTGTGAGCAAAAATAAACATTTTACATATAACGCATTATTTAATATAAACATTAAAAAAAATAAACAACCCAAATAAAATGAAAATCACAATTACAACACATTTTACTTATAACGCATTATTTAATATAAACATTAAAAAAAGGAAAGAGAAGTAAAAGGCAAAAGCAAAGCCCTAATTACATGGAAGCTTCACACATAAGAAAAGACTTAACAAACAAAACTGACAAGCGTGTCTCAGCTAAGATAGTTATTACTATTCATCGGTTTTCTTCCCTTTGATTGGTATTAATCGGAAAGGATTTAATTTCTAAGAGTACCCACATAAGGACGGACAGGAGATCCGAACCACAACCTGCCATTATGTTCTTCAACTTCACTAACTGATTCCAGAGTGTTGCTTCCGTCACCCTTGACGACCTTGACGACTCTCCCATATTCATTTAACTTGACGCCCACAGTATCCTCTATGCTGGAGCCTTCAATGTTACTTCTGGCAGAATTCAGAGCCACCCAGTATTCGCCATGGTTATTCCTCCTGATATTGTCAGGAAACCTGTCGACATATGCAAATACTTGAGGAGGTCCAATTCCATAAACGGAGAGTGGGAATTTCAGGACTTGGAATTGCATGGATTCAACGAGAAGAAGGTGGGAGCTATCCTCGGATAATTGTACACCGTTTGGGAACGATAAGCCTCTATAGAGTACTGTCACTTTCTTAGTAGTTGGATCATATTTCAACAATCTTCCACTCTTGTCTCCCGTCTCTATTATTTGGTCAAAGTACCTGTGTAAGATTGATGCTGATCACGTCAACTGTGTATCCACAAGTAATTATTTAAAATACAAATTTTGAAAGCACAATTTAGCTAAAAATGAATAGATGAACAATTCATCAAAGCTTTAAAGCTCCTAACAAACTATGTACTGCTATTAAAAGACAATTCATGAAAGGTTACCATTGATTCATAAGCTAATTCAATTGAACATTTTAATATCCAAGTGATAAACACAAATTAAAGTGAAATCAGTAGCAAACAATTATTAATTTTATCCAAACGGGCCATCGTTGAAAAGCTGCCCGTTCTGTTGGACAGCTAAAGCAACCGCTACAATAAATAAGATGCCCTCTGAGAAAAAGCTATGATAATTTTCATGAATCATTCCCCTCTAAATATATGCTAAACAATATGTTTGGCTTTCATTGGGCATCACTGAAATGAATTCACGAGGGACGTCTCCAATGGTCACTAATTATATGGTTTCTTGTCTAAAAATAGTACAATAACGCAAGCCATTTTGTTGATTTGCAATTAAGATTGGTAAAATGCAATTAAAATCAGAGTTAGAAGATGAGACAAATTTTAACAAGTAAAGCGGGTCAATTATGTGGGTTTGCAGACTGTTGAGGGCAAGTTGAAAGTAGTGGTTATCCCACAAAACCCTACCACCAACCTGGCACAAGGACAACGTCGCTGACATTTATGTATGTGAATATATATAATATATATAGAGGAGAAACATTTACCTTCTTTCGTGGTGAATGCTGCTATCTGTGAAATAAACAAATCCAGTGATGGGATCAACGTCTAAATCATTGGTGAATTTGAAAGGAATTCCTTCGGCTGAATTAGCAAGTTGTGTAGCAACGCCTCCATTTGGTCCTACTTTGACCAGTCCAAAGTATGCATCGGCTACGTACAATTCGCATGTTTTTGGGTGGAATCTTAGCCCTAATGGTCTCCCGCACATTGGCTCCATGCTTGTGTTCCTTGATCCATCACATGCCTCCCTATTCCTAATCATATCATTAACATGTACAAAATCCACAAAAATCAGCAACTGGGTTGCATGTTATAAGACTGAATTTTGCTAAAAGTTCAACAATATCTGAAAATACATAAATGAAACATTAATAATCACCGGCATGCACATTGGCCCTGGCCCTGGCCCTGGCCCTCTGAATATGAAATGAAGTTCCGTCAGTGGTGGATATCAGGTACCATAAATACAAACATATAATAATACTATTCTTACCCTCTAACTATTATTTATTATTTCCATATTTATTATTTATTATTTCTAGTCGCCCTCATGCAATCTCTCTTTAATCTGGAGATTAAAAAGTTGAAGGACATTAGCCCTTGCGACGTAGGAAAATAAATTTTGATTTCATCTATCATACATATCAAATCTTCGATTTGACATGCTAAAAACATAGATAATGAAAGGTTTTGTTCCAAGCAATTGAAAAAATCAGCGCATGTTTTATTTTCCTGTTACTTTAAGCTGGGAACAAACAAAAAAACAAGGAGCAGACAGAGATGTAAGTCTCTCCATTATATATATATATATATATATATATATATATAATCATGCTTGGGTTACCTATTAGCTGAGGTGACAGCAAACTCAACCCAGTTGCCATGTCCGTGCCATCGAAGAATCCTACCATCGGAAACGCCAGCATATGGTCCATTGCCTTTGCAATCGAAAGCAAGGCTTTCAGGGCCTTGGACTACCGGTAGCTTTAGCTCATAGTAATTTCTCCTGAAAGAATGCCGTGGAAGACGATATCTTCTTTCTGCTGCTGCTACGAAAACGAACATGGAGATCATAAAAAAACAAAACGATACCCTTGAAGAAAACGAACCTGCCATGGTGTGTCGCAATTGGCGATTACCAATACTCTGATGCTGCGATATCAATGAGGTGTCTGACAATATTTATAACGAAAGAGAAGTCCTGGTTTCCCTTGAAGTTCACCTAATTATTTAATTATTTATATTGTGATATGTACGGATGTCAAGTTCTACAACAACTCATATGTATAATATTATAATTAATATTTAATTCTATCCTTAGAGCTGAGCGTTAGCCGGATTACATTAACTCCAGCGCCTGTTTCTTATTTTATTATTATACAAAAGCTTCATATGAAATTGGAACTTTGATGAAATTTTTTAAAATTATAAAATAATATAATATAATATAACTCCACCTAAATCAATATCGTTGCTAAATAAATTTAAAATTCTTCTATATTTTGAAATTTTGATTAAAATTTTTATTTCTTAATTATTTTTAATCTTTATTTGTTTTATTTAAATAATTAATTTATTAATTATCATTTGTATAAAAATTTAATTCTTCTAAACTTTGACTTTCTAATAATATTATATTAATTTATACTAGAGTTTTTTATTTGAATGCATCAACAATATTAATTAACGAAATAATAAAATTTAGTTAAAATTTATAATAATGTTATTAAATAATATTTAAAAACAATAAAAAAATATATGTCAGAACTTTATAATTGAATAGAGCAAACCGTAGATGTATTATAATTACTAATAACAAATATAAAAACTATTGTAATTTGTCAAATTTCAAAGACTTTTAAGATGATTATTCAATCATTTTCATATTACTAAAATTTTATATCAGTTGCAGGTCATCATTAAATATTAGTTATAACTCATTTTTATATTAAATAAAAAATTTATATTATGATATTTTTTATTTTAATCAATTAATATATTTATAGTTACTTGATCTATTAATTATCATTTTTATTATAAGACTAGTAACTATAAAAAATTTTATTACTCAAATGTATAGGAATCCAAAAATAATTTAAATAAATATGATCTTTTGTAATATAGAATAAAATATATTTGAATATATATAATATAGAAATTATATTTTATTTTAAATATAAAATTTCATTCACAAATAAAATAGAAAATAAAAGATAATTATTTTCATCAACTATTTTATTATCATGAAAGTATATTTATTGATTTTTCTTTCTCGATAGAAATATAATTAAATAATAATTAGAAAATGAATGTTTTATACAATATTTACTTTATAAATATGATGTTGTTAGCACTCAATTTTTATCCAGTATTTTTATCCAATAATGAAAGTCATCATTAATCTTTTGAAGAAGTTTAAATCTTTCAAAGAAGCTAAAAGCTTTCAATTTCTATCAATTTTCAAAATATGAATGAAATGTTTTCATGAATATAAAACCCTTTTCTATGCAAAGAGTTTGTGAGTAACTCTTTTTTTAGAATTAAAAAGTTATGCAAACCTGCTCCCACTTAACAAGATAAGATGCTACAAGTTTTTGTTGGGAAACAAAAAGTTAATATATTCTCTCGTATTGGTAAGCTATGGGTTTATTTGAATATGAGGGAAGAAAAGTAGAAAAATATATATTTTTCTTGATTTTTCTCATATTAGTTCAAATTTTAAAAAAAAAACGTTTAAATTATTTTCTTAAAAAACTGAGTTTTTCAAACATTCAAAAATGGATAATTAATTTTTATTTTTTAAAAAATTTAATTTTAAATAATTAAATATTAATTTTAAAAAAGCTAGTTTTTTTAATAAAGATCTTTTGGTAACCCATAAATTTTCTTAAAATATTTGAACTGACGTTTTTCTTTAAAAAATATTTTGATTTTAAAAATCACATTTTGTTAGAAATTGAAGAATTTGAAGGAAGTTAGAAGATTTTATCAAGTAATTTTAAGTTCACTTTTTCTTTTCTTTTAATTTTCTCGCAAAATTCGTGTAACAAGAGCAAGGATAACTGTGAGCCCAAAAACTTGTGAAAAAATTGCTAAAGCAACTTTGTGATAAGAATAGTTACTAGCATAACTTTTAAACCAAAAATAGTTGTGTCAACAAATTTTTTGAATTTCAGAAATTTTACTCATTCAATTATGCTTTTTAGTATGATATAATGTGTAGTATGTGATATATATATTGTTATTATGATTAGTTGCTCATGATATATACACAATAAGAACTTGATTTCTTTCCTTTTGCATTTTATGATTTGATTTTGTGAAATGATTTATGAATTTTATAATCATTTACATAATATCTGAAATAATATTATTAAAATCATAAATTAATATTTAAATCTATTTGATTTATACTTTTTCTTAAGAAAAGATGCTCTCAAATCTCTTCTCTCAATTTACATTATTTTCTATGTCATTTATGATGCATTTGGATTGATGATCTCTTTGTAAATGTTGTTCTTCTCCTGTTTTTCTTCTATTTTTATTCAATAGTTATGATAGCAATTTTATTGTTATGAAAAAGTTATTGGTGAAATTCTTTATAGAGAGAAATAGTTATTAATGCAACTTATTTTTGATAAAAACTAAATAATGTTTGATTATTATTTATGTATGAGAAAATGTGTTTATTCTTGAATTATTTTGATGATATGATATTGGAATATATATTTGAATGTTATTATTCTTGACTTCTATTTTGAAGATATTCATATGTTCTTAATATATGATGTTTTTTTGAATGGATGAAAGTATTATTTATTTAGTTAAGCCAATAATCATTTTTTATCAAAACAATTGTGGTAGCAACTCTCTTATTATGAAATAGTTGCTAACGTAACTCTTTTATAGGAGAAAAGTTGTTAATACAACTTTATACTTCAATAGTATGATTTCATTAATGTTTGTTATTATATGATGATGAGTGATGTATTAATGATTACTTTTCACATGTTATGAATGATGAGTGTTTGGAATGATGCTTCGATATTACATTCTTCTATTTGTTTTTATCATGTGGACTAATGTTAGTTTTGTAGAAAATTTAATTCTTTGCTCATTGATAATAAGTGTATTATTATTGTGTTGTAAATGAATGCTAATATATTATTTTTTGTATTTGGAAAATGTATTATAATTAATGTCTTAATTTTATTTTGTATCTCCTATCTTCTATTTATCTCTTTCTCATATTTATGATTTGTAATATGTTGATGTATAATATACATACACTTACTTAAGAGACATGATAATTAGTTAAATGGAAAAAATAATTATACTACTTATATATAATAGATATAACCATCTAAATTCAACTTTAAGGGATCAAGTTAAGTACTCTACTTAAGATTAATCTGACTATACTCTTCTAACTTTACTAGGTAATGATTCAATTAATACCTCATTGTAGGTCTATGTATTCCTCGTGGGAACCCTTCACAAGGATAACTCTTTGCTCTAAACAAATCCATAATGCCATAATTATAAATTATTATGGATGAATTAATACATCATTTACAGATATATTTAGTTAACTATATATCTTATTATATATATTTATTTATACTTATCATATTAAATTAACTAAATTATGTTATTGTTGTTGTTATTATTATTATTTGTTGACTTCACATTCTAATTTTAATGATTACCAAAATTTAATTAAGTTCATATTTAATTAATTTAAGTGAATTTTTACTTATTTGGTTTTATTGATTATTCATATTTTGAAAATAATGTTTTTTATCCTTTTTTTAATGGATAAATGATATATACTTGGTAAATATTTTAATTGAAGAACTTAATTGGATATATCATAATTATTTGACTTTGTATTTTTAGTACTTATTGTCACATCCACACATATAGCATCCCTGTGTGCTTGCATTTTATGCATATGTTACAACTAAAGATTAATTAGTGCATTAGATATATGAATGATATATGATGCATAAATATTTTGATGTGATAAAAATGAAGAAAATGTCTTATAGAGTAAAGAAATTGCATATGATATGGAAATTTTAGAGACAGGAATGAAAGCAAAGTGAAAAATGAGTATAAAAGTGATTATGCACCAAAGATGCGATTTTGGTATGTTTTATTGAATGCCTTGAAAGAAGCTTTATAATGAAATTAATGTATGTTAAATGATACCTTGGTATGTAAAATGGTAAACTAGGATATATAAGGTATTACATGAAAAGTTAAGGTTATAATAGGAAATTTAATTATGTAAGACTTATGTTCATATTATATTAAATGAGTGGTAAGTGTGGTATGGTCTAAGAATGATGTCTTAATTAATAAGGAGGAGAGGAAATAAGATTATGTAAGAAGGTAGTAAGGGTTTTGCCAAATG
>CANYBF010933841.1:0-30401 GCA_948192965.1 Dalechampia spathulata | reverse complement strand
TATATTTTACATAATTATCTTAATAATGAAATATTTAATAATTAATATGTAATCAATGATAAATTAGTAATATTTATCTTTAAATAAAATTTAATAATTATTAAATATAAATAAAATTAGTAATTTTTTTAATTCAAAATTTAGTTGCTAACAAATATAAATAAAATGAATAGTATTTCTATTTGAATAAAATTAGTAGTTTTTAACTTTGAATAAAATTGAGTACCTAATAAATATAAATAAAATGAGTATTATTTATCTTTAAATTATAAATTAGTTTACATTTTCAATTTGTTAATTTTAATAATAATATAATAATTTAATATTATATTAATTCATATTAAGGTATACATTTTTCAAATTTAACAAGATAATTATATAAAATTTAATTCAATTTAATATTATGCTAATTAATATTAATATTTGCTCTCATTTTTTATTAAAAAAAATGGATGAAAATATTATTTAAACAATATTTTAAATAAATATACAATGCTTATAAATGACGGGTTAAAAAAAATTTGAAAACATAAAATATAAAATTATTATAAATGATGGGTCAAAAAATTTATCCTAACGTACAACGTACATTAAGAAACTCTAGTATTGATAAAATTCAAAAGAAAATTAAAATATTAATATTTTAAATATGATCCAACAAAACTTGAAAAACTGTAACTAAGAAATTAAAAAAAATGAGAAGTAAAGAACTTGAGTAAAAATAGTAACCGTAAAATAATAAAAATAATAAAATAATAAAATAAAATTAAATAAAAATTAAAATATATAAAAATTAAAAATTAAGTCAAAAGGAAATAGAATTAAGATCTAATCAAATGATAACCAAGCAAATAAAAATTAAATTCAAGCTAAGTAAATAAACCCTAATGACTAACTATCAAATGACTAAAATTAATTCATTATAAAATTATATATTCATTAACTAAAAACTAAATTAAAGCAAGTCCTATAAACATAGAAAGAGAACGTAAGATATATACAAAAACATAACAGTATAATAAGAAAACATGACTAAAGCAACAGAAAATAACTAAAACTGAAATCAAATAACAAGAAAGTAACAGCAAAAAGTAAAGAAATTAAAAATTTATTATTTTTGAATTGAGTCTTCCCTGATCACAATTATTTTATGTCATTTTATACAATATTTTTTTAATTCTAGTAAAATATTATTATTTTTATATATAATATTAAAATTTTTATTCTAACATGTAATTTTAATCTTAATAGAATTATATTATAACACACAATTTTATTATTATATATATTATTTAAAATTATATTATAAGTCATAATTTTAACTCTCATAAAATTACATTATTATATATATCGATTTTATAGTAACATTTTTATATGTATCATTTAAAAGTATATTTTAAAAATATACTCCATTGTTACTTTTATCTCATTATTTTCTTCAACTTTTGTATCCTCGGTTTTGTATCTCATTATTATTATGATTTATTATAATAAATATAAATCATTATATTTATAATAATAATAATAATATTTATTATTATAAATATTAATAATATTATTATAAATATTTATTATTATAAATATTAATAATATTATTATAAATATTTATTATTATAAATATTAATAATAATATTATAAATATAATGATTAATATTTATTATTATGATTTATATATTATTAGTTTATACTAATTATTATTCTACTAATATTAATATTAATAATAATTATTATTATTATATTAATAATATTCCATATAATATTAAAATATTATATTATATTAATCCTAATATAATAATAATAATAATATTATTATTATTATTAAAAAATCATAATAATCATATTAAATATCATTATTATTATTATTATTATTATTACTACTACTATTACTTATTATTTATAATAATAAATTATTCATTTTTATTTATAATAATAAATTATTAATTATTAAAATAATTATTATGCCACGTCATTATTGCCACGTACTTGACCGCCTTTATAACAGGCGGCCAACTTTCTTCTCCATGCCACGTCATTGCCATGTCATCACTTATTTGCCACGTCAGTTGGCTGCCGGTTCCATAAACACACCAAATCAAGAATATTTTTCATTCTCACACCAAATGAAGATTTTTTAAAAATATTTATACCAATTTGGGAAATTGCCCGGTATATGAGCAGACTTTTACCCAAGATGGATTTACCGCTTTTTGATGGCCTCGATCCCGAGGCATGGGTGATTAAATGCGAGAAATACTTTCAAATTTATTATGTCCCTCTTGATAAACAAGTCAATCTCAGTAGTCTCTTTCTCATAAGACAAGCTGATTGTTGGTTTTGCAGATGGAAGAAGAGTAATACCCATTGTGATTAGAAATTTTTTTTAGAAACGTTGGAAAAACGGTTTGCTGTCTCTATCACAGACGATGTGGTAATTGATTTTCATAAATTGCGTCAAAAGGGATCCGTGAGGGACTGTTGCAATGAACATGAATTGGTAAAGAACAAATTTGAATCTAAGAATCCTTCTTTGACTAAATTGTATTATGCGTGCGTCCAACTTTATTTGCAGCTTAAAGGAAGAGATAGTGGTTGTCATTCGACCCTTTAAATAGGTGATGGTGATGGAAGCTTATGAACAAGCTCAACTTCAGGAGCTGTTATGGGCAGCCCACCACAAGCAACCCAAACCTAATCCAAATTTTCGACCCACTCACAAATATTACAGGCCGTAACCCAATAGCCCAGACCCAAAAACCCAAACACATCAATCATTTCCTTCCATTTCCCTATTATCATCTCATCCACCCTCATCGTATCGTGTCAAATCAGCCATAACGCCAACACCCAAAACTCTGAACCCTTCTCATAAAAAAACCACCTCTTGTTTCCGTTGTAGAGACTGCTATGTTTCGGGTCATCGTTGTCAACCTAAACAACTAATGGTCGTATAAGCCAAAATTGATGTCGAAGGCTTTCACGAGGAAGTTTTAGAAGACATAGAAACTTCTGATGTTGAGAAAGTAATTGACGAAGGCAATAATAGGTTAGTTGTATCCATAAATGTAATTAATGGCGGTACAAGTGACAACACCCTCAAGCTCAACGGACACATTAAAAACAAACAGGTGATGATTCTCATCGATAGTGGTTCTACCCACAGTTTCATTGATGATAAATTGGTTCCAGCTGTCCATGTTCCTCCGGTCATTGTTACTATAGCTGATGATCGCAAGTTAACAATTGACCAAAAGTTACCTCAAGGTGGTTGTTCTATACAAGGTAACCAGTTCAAATTCAATTTTCACATTCTCGATCTAGGAGAATATGATATTATCCTCTGTGTAGATTGGATGCGAGCTTATTCACCTCTCACTTTTGATTTGGCTCACAATACATTGACTATTGCGAAAGATAACAAGACTTTGGTTCTTAAGGGCCTCACTGAACAGGGTCAGTTACGTTTGATTAGTGTTAAATCATTGAATAAAATGGTTGAAAAGGGATGGCAGGGGTTATTTCAAAATTGTTTCTTCTTCAGGTTTCTCCTAATGTTCCTAGCGTCGATTTTTCCTATCCATGTCCCTTACCACAACTTGATCACCAACTTTTCTGCAGTTTTTGACACACCTAAAGGGCTTTCTCCTTCACGCACTCATAATCACTGAATTCCTCTTAAGCCTGGAATTGCACAAATTAATGTTAGACCTTACAGGTATTCTCATAATCAAAAGTTGGAAATTGAAAAGCAAGTTCAGGAAATGCTAGATTCCTCTCTTATCCACCCAAGTTCAAGCCCATTTGGCTCTCCAGTTGGCAATTTTGCATTGATTTTCGTGAGTTGAATGCTACGACCGTAAAGGATAAATTTCCCATTCCACTCATTGAGAATTTGTTAAACGAATTACATGGAGCCTTTGTTTTTTCCAAATTAGATCTTCGGGTCGGGTTCCATCAGATTTTAATGGAGGCAGGGGATGTTTATAAGACAGCTTTTAAAACTCACTTCGGGCTCTTTGAATTTCTAGTTATGCCTTTCGGTTTAACCAATGCTCCAACTACGTTTCAGTCTCTCATGAATACTGTTTTCAAGCCTTATCTTCACAAATTCATTCTGGTTTTCTGTGATGATATTCTCATTTATAGTCGAACTCGAGCAGAGCATATCCACCACCTTCAACTTGTGCTACAACAATTGCTTGAGAATGGGCTCTTAGCTAAATTCAGCAAGTGTGAGTTTGGTCGCTCCACCATTCATTATTTGGGTTTTATCATATCAGTGGCTGGCGTGTCTACTGATCCTGCTAAAATTGATACCATCAACTCTTGGCCGCCTCCTACAAATGTTAAATAGCTACATGGTTTCCTTGGGTTATCAGGTTATTATAGAAGGTTCATTCACCATTATAAACTGATAAGTCGTCCTCTTAACACTTTATTACAGAAGAATCAGTGGGGATGGCATATGGAGGCCCAAAAGGCATTCGATCAGATTAAATCTGCCCTTACTTCTGCTTTGGTTTTAGCTCTGCCTGATTTCGACAAATCTTTTGTCATAGAATGTGATGCTAGCACATTAGGAATGGGGGCTATTCTTCTCCAAGGTGGTCAATCTCTCATTTTTATTTCGCAGCCCTTTGGCATAAAAAACAGTGAACTTTCCACCTACAAACATGAGTTACTAACCATTGTCTTTGCTATTGGAAAATGGTGGCACTACTTAGAAGCTGGTCATTTCATCATCTATACAAATCACCACAGCATCAAGTATCTCTTAGAGCAACGTCTTCATACCTTCATACAGCAAAAAGGAGTTATCAAACTACTGGGACTTGATTATTCCATTTGTTATAAGAAGGGGATTGACAATCAAGTGGTAGATGCTCTTTCCAGATAACCCTTTCACTCTCCTCTCTCAGCTTCTAACCTTTCTCCAACATGGGTTTCTGGTGTTCTTAACTCCTATATTAGCGACACTCATGCTCAGGAGTTATTACAATCACTAATGAACTGATGATCCAACCTATAGGGATGCCATACTATTCCCCGCACCAGGGAATCCTCCGATGCCGACTCTTTATTGGGGCAGCTACTAACTTACACCAACGATTAATTGCCAAATGTCATGGTACTCCCTTCGATGGACATTTTGGTATATGTAATACTGTTCATCATCTTCAACAGGTATTCTACTTGCCTCCTTTACACAAATCTGTTATGTAATAGGTGGTCGGTTGTGATACGTGCAAACGATGCAAGGACGAAGCTATAGCATATCCCGATCTCCTTTAGCCTCTTTCGGTTCCCACTCATGCGTGGCACCATGTTTGTATGGATTTTATAGAGAAATTGCCCAAGTCTAAAGGATTTGATACACTCTTTGTTATCATTGATAGATTCACTAAACGCGCTCATTTCCTTCCCCTTAAGCACCCTTTCTCTGCTGTTATCGTGGTAGAAGCCTACATGGCGCAAGTTTTTAAGCTTCACGGTATGCCACAAACTATTGTTTCCGATCACGATCGCATTTTTACTGGCATATTTTAACCTGAATTCATGAAGAAATTGGGTACTACATTACATTTCAGTACGGCCTACCATCCTCAATCCAACGAGCAATCGAAGTGCTTGAATCATTGCTTGGAAACTTATCTCAGGTGTATGACCTCTCACAAACCACATGATTGGGTTGCCTGGTTACCTCTTGCTGAATTTTGGTACAACTCTTCATACCATAATGCCATCCACAAGAGCCCCTTCAAGGCCCTATATGGCTTTAAGCCCCACTGTATTCCCAATCCCTCTTCTGTTGTCACCATCATTGAAGATTTCCTTCAACAACGAGAGGACATGAACCAGTTTTTGTAACGTCAGTTATCTGTCTCCAAGAATTGCATGAAACAGCAGGCAGATAAAAGGAGAACTGAGTGGGAATTTATTGTGGGTGATTAGGTTTATCTTAAGCTCCAACCATACCAACAGAAATCTTTAACTAAGTGTGCTCATGCGAAGCTGTCTGCTAAGTATTTCAACCCTTTTCACATCTTAGCTCGAGTAGGTTCCGTAGCCTACAAGTTGGAGCTTCCTGCTGATTCTCACTTGCATCCGATATTCCATGTTTCTCTTTTAAAGCAAAAACTGGGTGATCATCTGACCCTATTGAAATGCTTCCACCTATGACTTATAGTTCCTTCCATGTTGCTCTCGAGCACGTCATCAATACCCGGAGCTCCATTCAAGGCGACAAGGTTATTCCTCAATTACTTATTAAGTGGCAGTTCCTTCCTACCATCGACTCCACTTAGGAGGATGCAGAGTTTATTCAAAACCAACTTCCAGTCTTTTATCATTCTTAGGGACAAGAACGTTCCAATGGGGAAGACTTTGTCACGTATACCAAGAAGAAACACGAAAAGGCATAGCTGGAAATTGTTATTCAAAACACCAGAACCTTTGGAGCACTTTTGGAATTGTTATTTTACTCTCTTCTTGTTATTAGTTAATAGTACTGTTAGAGGTTGTTACAACAATATGCTATTATCCCATATTTGTATGACGATAGTAACAAAAAAGATATACAAGAGAATATACTTCTGAATCTCTCCTTTTTCTCTCTTCTTGCCTTTTTCTGTAATTCTTTCTTCTACTCCTTCCAATCTTCTTACAAAGACTCTTCTTCATGTCAGAATCATCTTATGCATTTATCAATCATCATACACATTCATCAAAGTACATTGAAATTGAACCCACACATAACCAAGGACTTTATTGTAACTTTAAATTGCAAGTTCATGTCCATAAAATTGCTCGAGCAAAAGTCCTTATTTCAAGAATAATTTTTTTCCATCCTAATAATTAAATTTCCAAACAACGGAAATGACAAGTGATGATATTTTAATTCATTTCTTCACTTCTCTATTCCTTCTATTTCTCTTTCACCAAACAAACTGCTAAGGTGTTACTCAGCCATTCAAATTCCCTTCCTTCTCACTGTTTAGGAGTTGTAAAGCCAACAAAGTTTGTATAAATAATGCAAATGGAAAGATGTTTACTTGAGGAAGAAACTTTAAAGATAAGATGGCATTAGCCAGCATTCCCAAATTGTTTCTGGATGTCCTTAAATGATATGGTGGCAGATCCCCTTGTTTTGGCCTTCTGTTGAGAAGGATGTTCCCTCCACCCTGTCATGTAAATCACCTGCCAATACAAAACATAGTTATGTCACACATCTTCTGCGATGATCAAAGGCTGATTAGGGTTCCAAGAAGAAATTATTCTTTCTAATTATGAAATTGATGCCTTTAAAGAGCAGATACATTAAAGCTTTTTACCATAAAAAGAAAAAAAAATTGATAAGAAAAACAAATGATAAAAAGATAACAAGAAAGCCACAACTAACAACACATTTTGAATCTGCTTTTTAACATTCAACAGCAGTTCTCAGGAAACCATTTCTTAAATGATTGATATAATACCTTCTTTACTCATTACTGGTAAGGGGCAAAGGTTAATATCATTTTCACAAAGATAAACAATTTCCATAACCAGGAATATTCATAATTGTGTAAGAAACAAACACTTCAACACGCGTGACATCAATTTAATATCATGATTCAATCCATGTGCATACCTACTTTTGCAAAGACAAAAAAAGTCTACAACAAAGTAATACATGATTGACATTTTAAGTTAATAGACAACAAGATATATGTTAGAATTTGTTCATGGGGTATGATGCTAATAAATCATGCATGAAAATTTTTAAATTCAATGTTCATATCAATACAAATTGCTCAAACTATATGCATCATTCTATTTTCCAGAGATATAAAGATACGAGAAGAGTCTGTTGATCTCAAGAATATGTACTCTATCCATGTCAAAACTATATACTGAGATCTTTCACATTGCTCACCTGGAATGTTGCAGGTATAGTCCCATCTTCTGCTGCAAACATGGAATCATAAATCGCTGCAGCTGCCAGGGCTGTTTCTCGCTTTAGGATCTGCTTTCATTTATAAATCAAATCAAATTCTCCAATAAATACAACTATGCAACTCAACTCTTTAATTTTATTATGAATAAAAAAAATAACTTTCAAAATAAATTTATAATACCTTTTGTAGTACTTCAATAACTTGTTTGATGGTAAATGACTTGGTTAAAAATTTTAATTTTGAAAATTCAAATTGTCAAAGTATATAAATTTAAAATCTCATCATTTTTGTCACTAAGGTATCAAAATGTACAAAAAAAAAAAAGCAAGAGCATTTAAATGTCATTGTAAAAGAACCGAAGCAATACCACGGCGCATATTTTTGTCCTTATCCGTTAAAGATATTAACACAATTAGGTACACGAAAAGAAAAGGACAAAAGAAAAACCCTACTTACAGTTCTGAATCCATTAATTATTTTATTTTTCATTTTATGAATGACAGGTAGTCCAATAACTTATAATCAACAGCAAAGCATGACAAGGTTTACCTTATTCCTCTGCAGAATGGCATTAGTCTCACCCATTGAGCGTAGATGTTCTATAAGCTCTAGAGCTAAAACAGAAATAGGAAGAGTGAGGAGAAATAAAAATAGTTTCAAGAAAAAACATTTCTCAAATTCTTTGATCAGGTAATGGGAATGCCTCATCAAAGAGGAAGTCATAGGAATGTGTGATTACCAGTCATCACACAGACGTTCTGAAAGAAAACTACATATCATAACAATGGAGAGAGAAGCAAAATTGCAATTTAAATTGTTCCAGGCGTTGGCATGACCAAAGTGTATGAAGTCAGGTTTTTTTTAGTTTGACAGTTCATTCATAGCTGCCACGTATAAAGAAAAATCAAATGTTAATGGTATATTACAAGCAAATAAGAAGGGAAGCCATGGGTTATCTAAAATCATCACAATGTGAAGACATTCTGTCAAATGTAGCACAATAATATGCAAAAACAATCTGACCCTAACTTCTAAATATGGCTCCTCAGGAAGCCACCAAACCGTCAATCATGGAAAAGTTGGAATTACACGGTCCAGTACAACACAAAAGAATCAGTTTAAATTCTAGTTTGCTCCCAATCCCAACACAATACAGCACCAGAATGTCACATTTTAGACTTTAACATGCATCATTTTAAGTATAACAATCACCGGCAGATAGGACACCTAATACTTGAAATAAAAATTTTAGAAAGATCCTCACCATTTCTATACCTAACTACATATTCATCAACATCAACACCTGGAAGGGTGAAGCCTGCCCTGGTCAAAAGGTTGCCTGCATCACGTACCTGAACAGTGAAGAAAAAATTATGGCTAAATCAGGGTTCCGGGCATGGACCATAAAGGTCAAGAGGTATAAGTAATGTAACTGTAACCTCAAATTTACCAGAAGTTAAAAATTAAATACAAATCAAGCAACCAGGACATGCAGTACCATACAACATTGCATAAGTTTAGCTAAATTTTACAGAAAAAACGTAGGTCATGTACAACCAAGGAAGTGTAGCAATTAACATGCAACAACATACATACTTGTGCCAAAGGTGATACTCGAGGACTGATACCTCCTTCACGTTCAATTTGAGCTGCAGTACATGCTATTCTCAGTTCCCTGGATACATATACAAGCAAGTAGAAACAAACAACCAAATTAGCAGAAGCTTTAGAATTAAAAAGGAAAGAAGAAAAAAAAGGAAAGGGAATTTAAGAAACTTCAAGGTTTCTCCGCCAAAAATAGCTGCTAAAAATAGGCCATCCGGCTTCAGCGCTAGTTTAGACTGTAACAGATCCAACACAATGAACAAGTATGAAGGACATCCACAGTGGAATATTGCATTAAAACATCAAAAACCAATGAACATGTTCAATGACGTTAAATTGAGGATGAAGACCACAAGAGTTTTATGTGCTTCTATTACTTCGGACTGCAAACATGTAATAGAACCCAAAGCATATAAGTAAGAAAATGATTAAGTTTCTTCAAGACAGTTTGAGATTGCAAACCTAGGGCATTCAATGCACACTATCACACCACAAGAATATGCCTGTCCAAAGTTTGTCTATTTTAGGATTTTACTAATTGCACATGCATCCTAAATTTTCATAGAAATCAGGCAGCCAGCTTCTAATATGATACGCTACTAAAACCTTCCATGTAGTCAGTAAGCACATACCTGTATCATTGCTCCAGGAAGATCATTTGTCCAGTGAAGCCCCAAGCAACTGATTATCAAATCTAGTGAGCTTCATGTTCACAAATGCAAACCATTTGAGTACAAACAAAATCTTACAATGGAAATTTAATGTCAAAAGATGAAAGCTAAAACCTTCACCAGACCTTTCTTTTACAGGCAGAAACTCTTCATCGCCAACAATAAAGGATGTTTCAAAATTTTCACTTGCATCATACTGTGCATCTTTACATAATTTAATCATATCATAGGATGCATCCATCATAACAATCTTTTCAATTGAACCTGAAAATTGAAGAAACTAATTATATTGAAAATTAGCAGGTGAAGATTCATTTGCCCAAAGAAACTTTGTTTGTGAGACCATGCAAAAGTATTGTTTCAGCAAATATTAATAGAACCTAATAATTGAAGAAACTAATTGTAACATTATATGCAAAACAGTTACCACAAAAGGATTCTCTCGTCCATAAACTTTGTTTGTGAAATCATAAGTGTTAAAAGAAAATGTTTAAAGACATGAGAATTAGTTGCCTGCATGTGTACATCAGATGGATATTCAAAATACATTCATGCGATGCTCACCAAGTGAATCCCAGAAATTATAGTGCATATCTGTTACCAATATTTTACATAAACATGCAACACTAATGTATGTTCCCATAGGACAGGCACCGAAATTTTCTCCTTTTTGTCTTCTACATTGAATAAAGAAACAATTTGCATTAATCAGGGCAATGCTAATCAATTTACAATGAAATTATAAAAGAAAATAAGGACTATATCTTTAATGATGCACCTACAGCCAAATTATTAAGCATTAGTCTGAAAGATGGAAAGATACATCTCATCACCCTCACAAGTAATTTTTCTTCCTTTCCTTCCCAAAAACTAATAGATTAACAAAAAGTATTTTTTTCCCATTAAATACTAAAATACATGATTTCTCACACCATGGTTTATGCTGAAACTGCCCTCTGTAACTTCAAACTACCTTTTAAACAACAATTGTGTTAGCATATTTCAACATCACTTTTCATGGAAGGCATGGCTTATGCTGAAACAGCCCTCTGTAACCTCAGACAACCTTTTAAACAACAATTGTGTTGGCATATTTCAACATCACTTTTCATGGAAGATAAACTGTTAAACAACATTAGCACTCTTAAAAGAAGGTCATCAACACAACAAACTTTTGTGTCGTCCATAGTGTTCTACTTCAAGAACTTTTTGCATATTACATTCTCTCCTTTCCAACGCAACCCTCTCACTAATACTAATTAATGCATTAATGTATAGATATCCAGAAGTCCACAAACAATAACATATGTTCTTGTCTATAGATGTCTAGGTAATTTTATCAAACTTCTAGTCCTTCAATAGGTACTCTCTTTCTTAGTAATTTGTTTCCTTAACAAGAAAGAAAAGAAACTGACAGAAAACCTTCATCTTTTCTTTCTGAATCATCATCTTGCAGATAAGAGTCTAATTCAAGATGCAACAATAGCATCCAAAGTTCCAACAATCCTAAAAGTTGAAAGAGCTTTACATCAAAGCATAATCCTTGATGGAAACAAATCTGAAAAGGCCTCAACTTTCATACTATTACATCATTACAAAAATGAAACTTTAGGGCAAGCTACAGGCTCTAAAAATGAGCAAGATGCAAGGAATGTACAAGAATTGACAGCAACAAGCACATTTAAGAGGAACAAACTAAAAATGAACACCTACCACGACAACGTAACAAACGCCTGATAGTTTCCAAAGAACCACCCAACAATAACGCTGATGGAAAGGTTTTTTTGCAATCCTGCAAGGAGGAAAAAAATACAACAATTTGACCATCATCAAGGCATACAAAGCCCACAACCACATTAAGCTAATGTTAAGGTCATGGCACTACAAAACTATACAAGGAAAAGAAATTTCAAACATAACTTACCTTCAATATATATTTCATAGCTTTATGTTACAAAAATATGCATACAACAGCTTTCAAAAATGCAAAACAGAAAACAGAGTAGGTACCTCCAATCGATCTAATAGATTATCAGCAACGGCACTAACCAAAGAATCATTAGAACGCATCAACCAAGCAGCTCGATCACGCTGACACCAACAAGTTTCCCCAATTAAAAGACAATTGTAAAAACCATCCAAGCAACAGTTCCAAATTAATAGTTAGTTGCTCTCAACTATACAAAGATAAGACTTCTAGATTCTACAACTAAATAAAGCTAAAGAGAAATTAATTAACATTTATCAAATTTTAGCAAAAGAGAGAAATTCAAGGTGTTTACCTGTACACGTTTCAGGTGGCGATCAAAAATCTTGACCCTTGAATTGCTTTCATCTGAGCAATAAGAAGCGGATTGAAAAAAAGCACTTAAGGGCGTATTTGCTCTTCTTAACAAAACTGACAAATTCTTCCCATTCATAAACACTCCTTTCATTTGCATCATATTCTTCTTCTTCTTCTAAAGTTTGCTCTTGCTCTTATGAATGAATTGAAAGCATGGATGAAACCACAATAGGGCAAGGGACTTCAACCTGGAGGAGGATTTGGGTGACGATTAGTGAAAGGAAGGGCGTGGTAATCTACGAGCCTATCTTATAATCTAAACTTTAAAAAGATAAAAAAGATAAAAATAAAAAAAAAACTGTTGCAACAGACACAATTCAAAAGTATGATTGTCCATTTCCTTTCTTTGCAGTAAAGTTCTAATCTTTAGCATTGAGACAGAGAAATGCAACTCAAATAGTTACCCAAAAGTCAAAATAATTCCCAAAAAAATAAAAATACATAATCACCAAAATCTTGATAAAAGAAGAAGATAACACATGAAGAAAATGCAGGAAAAGCGACTTACCGATCCAAGAAAATCTCGAGCAAGACTTCAAATTTCACTTCAAGAAAACATTGAAAATGGAAACAAATTTAGGGTTCTGGGTAAAGGAACTGAGAGTGGATTCTTCGAGTTGGAAAGAGTACAACAGATGAACAAAACCATTCCGCTCTGCTTTCAAATCCCTACATAAAGAAAAGAAAATGAAAAATCCAAAAAGCACAGATTACGCGGCCAAATCAGTGAGAATTATTTTTATTTTGGATTTTTATTTAACTTTTTTAATTATTAATTAAATATCCTTTTATATTTTTATATTTATCTATTTTATTTTATTTTATTTTATTTTATTTTATTTTATTTTATTTTATTTTATTTTATCTTATCTTATCTGACCTTCACCTACTAATTATATGGTTCGATAAATCGAATTTTAAGTAAATAAATAAATATCAAATTACTTATTATAAAATATTATACAAATTGTAAAAATAATATATTTTAAAAAATATTTATAAAAATAATAATTTTCACCATCTAACATAATAAATTGTAAAAAATTTAATTCAAATATAATATAAATTTAATTTAAATTTAATGTAAGAACTATTATTTTTATAAGATTTTAAAATTATTATAGAATATGAATACAATTTGATAATTTTCTGAATTATTTTATATTAAAATATTGATTATTTTAACTCTATTTTGTATAAAGTATGTTAGTTATTTTATGTAAAATTAGGTGAATGCATATAGTTTATATTTTTTTTTTCTAAAAAAGGTGCTGAAATTAAAGTATTTATATTAATAATGAAAAAATTAATTTGAATAAATTAAGAAAGGAATTTAATAATGGAAGAAAGCATCAAATTGGTGGGTTCATTTTATTTTATTGGATCATCCTTATCTTATCTTATTTTATTTTATTTTATTTTATTTTATTTTATTTTATTTTATTTTTCCAATGATTATGATTATGGAAATAAATATTCCTTTTATAAATTGAAATGAAATATATTTATTCTTTATTCCCTTGTACTATAATCCTTATGACTTATATATTATATAATATATTTTGACGAATATATTTATATTTATCTTGATAATATATAAATATATATCAAAATAATTTAAAATTTTAAAAAAATAAGAGAAATTAATAAACTTTCAAATATAAACTATAATATATATTATAACAAAAAAATTAATTTTATATAACAAAAAAATTAATTTTATTTACTTATATTGATCAGATGAAAAATATAAATAATGAAGAATATTATAATATAATGATATAACAAATTTAAATTTAAATCTTTATGATAGAATTTATTAGTCAAAGAAGTGCTATTTAATTATAAATTTCAAAATTTAAAATTTTTGTATTGAAATAAACCATATTAAACAATTCATATTTATAATTATTTATGAATGGCATGAAACTCATAATAATAATATCAAAATTATATATGAAATGAATCAGATATGATCAATCAAATATAAAAATTAAATTAAATTAAATTTTTTAAAAATAAAAAATGAGTAAAACAAATTGGATCGAATATATATTTTAGGTGAAGTAAGACACTTCCATTTATCCAATAATTATGTTATAAGTTTTCAGATAAACTATATTATATTACCAACTAAATTAATCAGTAAATATATATGAACGAGAAAGAGACTGAATTGATAAATAAACTATATTATAAATGGATTGGTCTAATGTTATTGTCTCAATAACTAATCAATGTGCACTTCATGGTGATTTAAATATATTACCAACTAAATTAATCAAAAATATATATATAATTTCATATCCTTAAATATTTTATGTAGTTAAAATTAAAATTAATCATTTATGATAATGGAGAAGTCCATTTTCTTTGTAACTTTTTATTAACGAGTTGATTGATATTTTCTTCTCAATGAAGATGATATGAAAGAATCCAAATCACAGTCTGACCTCTCTTCTTCTTATTCTTCTTATCTTCTTTTCCTTCTTCCATGGCCATAGACGCAACCACGATCGGGGCAAGGGGGTTGAAGCCCCAGCTGAAGAGGGAGGGAGAAGGAGGGTTGGGTTGGGCTGAGTTTGGGGTATTAGTTAGATGGGTTGGGTTTCTGCCAATCTCATTTAATTTCTCCTATACAATTCTTTCCCTAATTTTTTCTAATTTTCTTACCACTTATTCCCTTTCTCTCCGTCCATCCTCTTGCAAGACCTGATTCCTTTTCTTTTTGATTTTTTTCTTCATGCAACCCCTCCTCCAAGAAGACCAACCTCACTAGGAGGCCCCAATCTCTCCTACCACTTTCCACAAGTTAGTTTTTTTTCTTCAAAATTTATTATATTATTTAATTTAATGTTAGTTTAATTAAATTAAGGTTTAGGATAGTATTAGTTTAATTTTTTATATCATTAGAATTAGCCTAATTACATTAAAAATAATTTAGATTAATTATATAGAATAATTATTTTCATTAATATTATTGATTAGATAAAATTAATTTATTTTACTTTAATTTAGAATAAGAAGTTTAGATTAATTTACAATTATAATATAATCCTTTTTTAAATTAATTTAGTCTAATTATGTTAATTAAATAAAAATAACTTACGTATTATCGAATAAATACTTTATTTATTGTTAATTTCATTAAAGTAATTAATTTATCTTAAATTATAATATTTATTTTGCTTAATTGATTGTACTAATACAATGAAATATTATTACATTAATTAACACATTCTTAATCCATATTTTATAGATATGGAGAGGTTTTTTAAACCTATACAGAGTAATATTGAATCTAGTACAAACTTGTCATCTGAAGCAAATACTGTTGCACAAAAGAAAATTCAGGTTATTACTGAGTTTAATCCAAATGATATTATTGCTGATCCGGAGCTTCGAAAGTCAATTGAAGAGTATGATGTAGAAATTAGAGATCGAGTAAGAACGGAATACTTGTTAAAGGGTCCATGTCGACCAATTGGTAATAATTTTCTTCGAAAACAACAAAGAAATCAATTTAGGCATTTTAATGAAGCATGGTTTGACAAGTTTGATTAGTTAAAATACAGTGTGGAGAAAAATGCAACATATTGCTTTTATTATTATCTCTTTAAGTAATAAACTACTAGATTTAGAAAAGATGTGTTCACAACATCAGGGTTTAACAATTAGAAGAAAGCCATTCAAAGTTTTAATGAACATGTTGGTGGAGTTAATAGTAATCATAATAATGCTATGCTACATTGTGAAGCTTTCAAAAATCAAAGGCAAAGTGTGTCTTATGTGTTATCTAACCATAGTAAAGAGATGGAGATTGCATATAAAACTCATTTAACTACTGTTCTACGTGTGGTAAAGTTTCTTATATTACAAGGTCATGCTTTTCGTGGTCATGATGAATCTTCTGACTCCTTAAATAAAGGAAACTTTCTAGAGATGTTGAATTGGTATGGAGATGAGGTTGAGAGTGTTAAATCTGTGCTTCATGAACATGCTCCTGGAAATAATCAAATTACTTCTGCAAAAATACAAAAAAATTTGATGATAGCTTATGCAGAACAAACAAGGTAAGTAATTATTGATGAAATTGGAGACAATAATTTTTCTTTACTTCTTAATGAGTCTCATGATAACTCAATAAAAGAGCATATGGCTGTAATTGTGAGATCTGTGAACAAAGGAAGAGAGGTTATTGAAAGATTTCTTTATCTTGAACATGTTATTGATACTTCTTCTTCTTCATTAAAGGTGCATTTAGATAACTTGTTTGCTACAAATGGTTGATATATTTCTAAACTTTGAGGTCAGGGATATGATGGTGCATCAAATATGAGAGGACAATTTAATGGGTTAAAGACACTAATTTTGAATGAAAATCCATGTGCTTTTTTTGTTCACTATTTTGCTCATCAATTACAATTAGTGGTCGTTTCTGTTACAAAGAATGTTATGATTATTAGTGAATTCTTTGGTTATCTCATCATGATTGTGAATATTATGGGTGCTTCCTGTAAAAGAAAAGATACATTACTTCAAAAGTAACATGAGAAAATTGTGGAAAAGTTAGAGAAAGGTGAGATAATTTCAGGAAGAGGTAAAAATCAGGAAACTAGTCTTGCAAGACCTAGTGACACTCGATAGGGTTTGCATTATATAACTTTGGTTTGTTTATTTACAATGTGGGAAGCAGTGTTAGAGGTGTTACAAAATGTCTGTGATGATGGAAGTATTCTAGATCAAAAAAGGACAGCATCGGGTTTGTGACAAAGGATGGAGAGCTTTGAATTTATTTTCATCTTACATTTAATGATGAAAGTATTGGCTTTAACTAATGAGCTATCATTTTCTTTACAACAAAAAGAACAAAACATTATTAATGCAATGACTTTGATCATGAATGTCAAAAATCTTTTTCAAGAATTGAGAGAAAATGGATGGAATGAATTTATAGAAGATGTGAAGAAATTTTGTAATACAATGTTTATTCCAATGCCAAATATGGAGGATAATATACCAATTAAAGGTCGTTTAAGGCGTGAAGGGCAATCTGTTACTTACTATCATCATTATCATGCTGAGATCTTTATTGTTATGATTGATTTGATTATTGGTGAGATGAACAATCGATTCAGTGAAACATCTATAAAATTATTGCAACGCATTGCTTGTCTTAATCCGAGAAACTCCTGTGATAAATTTGATCGGGACATGCTTCTTTGACTTGCTGAGATTTATTCAAAGGATTTCTCTATATTTGATCATGTAGTTTTGAAACAACAACTTGAAACATATGTTTATTATATGAGAAATATTAATGACTTCTTAAGTTGTCAAGATCTTGCAAGTCTTGCTATGAAGATGGTTCAAACAGATACATATTTGACTTTTCCATTGGTTTATCGTCTCATTGAGTTAGCATTAATTTTACCGATGGTAACAATAACAGTTGAGAGAGCATTCTCAGCAATGAACATTATTAAAACAGACTTATGGAATAAGATAGCTGATGAATGGCTGAATGACATGATGGTGTGTTATATCAAGCGATAAATATTTAAAGGAATTGATGAAGAAAAGATTCTATAACATTTTCAAAACATGCAAAATCGAAGAATTCAACTTCCTCCTCGTTCATATTAGTAATAGTATGTTTATTTCTTTCAATATGATTGTAAACTTATTTATTTTTGAGTTATTAATGAAAATTTAATTTATTTTCATATATATTCAATTCAATTTTTAGCCCCCCTCTATTGAATTCCTGGTTATGCCACTGCCTATGACATTATGTCGTATTCTAAACAAACTTTTATTGTCAAATTTGAGTTGAATCATAAAATCCAACTACTTTATTAATACGTTCTACATTCAGAATATTAAAGGGAAATATCTTAAGATTAGAGTCATGAATATAACGACCGTGCCATGATATAAATCACAATGCTTTATTAGCTTCCTCCAACAAGGCATCCATGGCTGAATTCAGTGGTAAAATCCAACAAATCCAAGTTCTAAAGATTCAAATTAGATCGCACTTATCATATTGTCTACTTGAATTAGCAAGCTCCCACATGAGCCAAATCAAAGTATCATGTTCTTATAACATCTAGCAAATGATGATACAAGATCTATAACCAAGATTCTAGCATAGCCCGCTTGGATAATTATACCAGATTGTCTTCCTTCCAACTTAAGTTGTCTTCCAGACAACCCAAAACCCAACACCCAACTCTATCTGCCCAACCCTCCTTGCATACCAATCCAACCTGCATGTTCAAAATTGATTAAGTATTTTGACATATTCTCCCCATATCATCTACGCATATCCATTCTCATTTTTGTTTTAGTTCTTGTACCCACTCAAGAAGTAAGAAAATGATCTTAAAAAATAAAAAACATAAAGCAATAACAAAGCAAAAACTAATTTTGTTCTTTTCTTGTGCAAGTTTATGTTTTTGCATAAGATAAAATGATGTATGTGAGTTTCTTTCCTTTGTATCAATCAAGAAGCATGATTCTCCCTTTAGATATGAAAAAAAAAGTTCTTTGGGTATCTATATCATGCATGTTTGATATTCTTCCATGTGAAATTTAAGGTTTAAGACTAAGAGTATATTAGAATTAAATAGCAACTTATCATGAATCATTTTGATTAAATGATTTAATAATGATTTTTTCTTTTAATTACTATGCTTTTATCATTCATTTTAATTTGATTGATTCTAATTTTTGAAGTAAACTAATTTTAATTATTAAGTATTCGATGTTAGGCTAAGCTTTAATATCGTATTGATATTTTGATTCAATGGACATATTTTGCCTTCCACATTATATCAAATGAGAAAATTTGTTTATTTTCATTTTTTATTAATACTTCTAATTTCTCATTTAATAAACTAATTGGAGATGTTTTTACTTATTTTGTTTGTTTATGATTACATGAGTTATTTATTAGCTAAGATTAATTTTTATATGAATATATTTAATTTTTAATTAATTAAATTACAGATATTAGTTATCATAAATAAAAGCCTAACTATTAACTTGAGTTGTCATCATCCATTTTAGTCCCCTTACCTAGATTTCTAATTCCATACTATCTAAAGTTTGCTAAAATTTCAATTCTAAACCTTTTGTGTAACATATAATTTAACATTGCTTAATTATTGAAAGTGATTGCAATTCAGTTGACCAAATAAGTCCTTAGTAATGATAAAAGTAATTGATAGAAAAAATATGTATTTCAAGGGCTTACTAATAGATTTTACCTAATTTATAAATAAAAGATGAACTTTATAATATTGCATTCATATTTCTTTTTATGTTAATCAAGTATTTTGATTACATCAATCGTTGTAATTATGTATTGCAAATAAGTGACAAAATAGAAATTTTAGTAAGCTTTCAATTCAATCACAAAAGTAACAGGAAAAACTAGAAGAAAAAGAATATAATGTGAATGAAAGAGTGTTATGAATGAGAAGAATTTATCAATGCCCTAATCATGGTTGAATTGTTATAAAGTTTTTGTATGATTGCAAAAAAAACCCTTTCCATTAACATCATCATTGGGTGGTTCTTTAGAAACCATTAGGTATTCATTACATGATAATGATAGGTGCTCAATTTTATTTTTTCCTCTCAAATATACTTATTGCTCTTAATACTCGTACATTCCTCATACCTTATCTTTTAATTTGTTTCCATTAGGGATTTTGCTTTCATGTAAATCTCTTTCAACTTTTACAACCATTGGAACTTTGGATGCAACTACTACATCTTGAATCAGATTATTTTTTGTAAGATGATGATTCAAAAAGAAAAGATAAAGGCGTTATGTTAATTTCTTTTCTTTCTTATTAAGGAAACAAATTTCTAACAAAGTACCTAGTGAAGGACTAGAAGTTTGATACAAGAACATTTATTATTTATTTGTGGACATCTGGACATCCATACATTAATGAATTAGCTAGTGTGGGGGTTGTGTTGGACAGGAGAGAAAATAATTTACATAATGTTCTCAAAGTAGGATGCTATGGACAACATAAAAGGTTGTTTCATCCATTAGCTTCTTTAAAAGGTGATGATGTTTAATATTTTTTGAAATCCTAGCGGAAGTATGGCAACACGTACGATTTATAGTGGTTTGGCACTAACTCTTGCCTATGTCCACTTCTCCTAAGTCTTCCACTTAGGGTTTCACTAATCTGAATCGATTATTACAACAAAGGATTCCTCAAATGAATCATAACCCCAGTGTTTTCAGGCTCACACTCAAACCTTTACAACAATTGCAATCTCATAGCAATTAAACTTTCAATTATAAACTAATACCCCAAGCATTAATCTCACGCCAACCTATAAATACAAAACCTAACACTTAGGGTATGGGAATATAATGAAAAGAGAGTTTACAATGCTTGAATTATAATACAACAAGTAAACTTACTTGCAAATGAAGATTGAAGCTCAAAGGGAACTTTGCTCTGCAAAACTAGCTATTAGATTTAAAATGTAATATGTTCTATATGAAAATAAAACTGTTAGAAAGGGTTTAAAGCCTTTTTAAAAAGTCATGTACAGCCGTACTAGACATGGTACACCCGTACCGACTTAAAAAGCAATATTTAAAAATGACAGGAAAATTAGGTACGGTCGTACCACCCATTAGTACGCCTATACCAAAATAGTTTTCCTGAGAAACAATTTTTCTGCAAGCAACAGTACGCTCGTACCAACTAATGGTAAGCCCGTACCAACTCTTAGGAAAGAATCACATGGTACGGTCAACCGTATGCCCGTACCAAACACCAAATACAAGTGGTACACCCATACCACTCATAAAAATATACTTTAAAATGACAAATAACTTAAATTGATTTACATGTGACATACACATCAAAATCTTGGGTTTAACAATCTCCCCCTTTTTTGATGTTGATAATCAATTTAATTTCAATTTGCAAAATATGTTCAAATGAAATTTTGATTTAAAAATCCTCCCCCTTTATTTTAGAATTTATGTCATCAATCATAACAATCAAACAATCAATCATAAAGGAGCAGAGAATCATAATCAAATTAATCCAATCATAATGAATAAACATCAAATATCATATATACTTATAAATGTAATGAATAAAATGATCAGAGAAAAAAATAATATCAAAAAATAACATAAAAGACAAACTAGTCTAAAAACTATCTCCCAAAATACAAATCATATATCTCCCCCTTTAGCAACATCAAAATGATCACTATGGGTCCTAAGGAGGAGGTGGACTCGGTGGAGGAACAATAAAAGGATCCATCAGAAGACTAATGGAATGTAGGTTCTCAGATGTAGTCATTTGAAACTCATGAAACTTTGCTATGTGCTGATCATAGTACTGCTCTAGAGAATCAATGTGCTGATAAATATGAGCAAGTTGATGATCAACCTAGTCAAATTGTCGCTAAAAAACATCTAATCGATCAAGTCAAATGATGATAACAACAAGCTGCTGAGAGATAGAATCAGTGGATGCAGCAGCTACTGGAGCAGGAGTGGAAGTAGCAGCTGGAGCAGGGGGATCAAGAACAGTAGCAGATGAGGAAGATCCACCCTGGAAGTGATACTGTTATTTACAGGTCAGAGCCGCCTAGTGTGTGGCATCAGTAGAAGAAGGGTCTGAAGGGTTAAGCCACTCTACAGATGTATCATCTGGAAGTGGCACCTGCATGTTCTGACATATAGTAACTGCACTCCATCCAAATAAAGCAACCATGTTATTAAGAAGACCTAATGACCAAAGATGCTCCAATCGTTGTGCGATATACTCAAAGTGAGTATGGAACTCACCATCAGAATCATGCTCAAGGAGCATAGAATGCTCTATGAACGACAAATCAAGATTAGGACCTTTCAGTCCAAGAGTAGGTGGAGAAGCTGGAAAGGCATGCAACTGCTGGCAGATGTAGTGAATGATAGGATTGAAAAAAATAGCCATGCCAGGCTGCGTCTGGATGCCGACCTCATGGAAAGAGTTTTGAAGCTAGCGCCCAGACTGAATGGGGGTACCCATGACCATGGAGTAAAGAAAGATGTAAATCGAGAGTGAGAGAAAACCTTCTCACTCAGAATAGAAGTGCGAATAACACTAGTAAGAGTAGCCACTCGAGGGCCAGAGCTTAAAGGAATAGTCCGTTTGACTCAACGTCCATGGGATGAGGAGCCATCATGAGCTGGAAGATTAAACATATTGAAAAAATAGTAAAAATAGACAATGTGGCCTAAAAATAGGATTTTTGAAAAATCGGCAGAGTTTCGACTGTTTTTGAAAAAAACTTAAAAAATTGTACTTGCATAAAAATCAATGAAATTTAAATCACACCTAGCTAACACAATCCTTAGCACTTTTCTCTAAAGAACCTAGAGCTAAAATAGCCTAGATTAATCAAAAAATCAAAAGGAAAAACTGAATTAAAAATTAATAAAATAGTTAAAATTGAAATTGAAAAATCAAGAATCAGACGTAGACAAACCAAAAATGATGAAGAGGATTGTGGGCAAATGAATTGTGAGTGTTTAGAGATTAATTTTGTTGAATTTGGTGAGGATTTGAGAGAGAAATCAGAGAAAATTGAAATTCGGTAACCGGCAGAAACTGAAAAATCGCATTTAATATTAGGTTTTCAGGTCATGTACGGGTGTACGGAGTAGGTGTATGGCCATATGCCTTAAAAAAGCTTGAAAATCACTATTACGTATGGGCGTACCACTGAGGGTGTACTGTCGCACTGAGAAAATTTAAAATTTTTTACAATATCGCATATGGGCATACCAAATTCTGTACGACCATATTGATTATATGCCTATGACATGTACTAGCGTACCACTAAGGCGTACAGTCGTACCACAAGTCTTGGTAAAAATAGAAGACATTTAATGTTTTGAACGTGTATGAGCGTACCAAATTCGGTACGACCGTACCATATAGCATACAGGCATACTGAAAAGATTAGCGTTTGTACCCATCATTCTCAGAAACTTTAGAATTTGATATAGAGAGTCCATATGGGCGTACCAAAACACGTACAACCGTACGGAGACTAAAAAATAGAAAAATTTTACAGAGTTCTGAGATTTTTCCTAAAATTTCTAATATCCACCAATCACACCTACTTCAAAAATGATCTATCTATCATTCCTAGGTCATGTTTAATGAAGTTTAGACATTCTTCATTAAGGGGTTTGGTAAAAATATCTACCAATTGATGAGTTGTATCAACAAATTCTAATATAACATTCCCTTTTTATACATTATCATGTAGAAAATGATGCCTAATATCTATGTGCTTATTCCTAGAATGCTGAATTAGATTCCTAGATAGATTGATAGCACTAGTATTATCACATTTGATAGGGATGCATGAAACACAGACATTATAATCCCTTAATTATTGTTGAATCCAAAGTACTTAAGCACAACAAAAACCTACGAATATATACTCAGATTCAGCAGTAAACAGAGACATACAATTCTATTTCTTGCTAAATCAAGAAACCAAACAATTGCCTAAGAAATGACAAGTACCAGACATACTTTTCCTATCTAACACATTTTAAGCAAAGTCAGCATTAGAATAAGCAGTTAAGTCAAATGAATCATTCTTAGCATACCACAAGCCATAATGCATAGTACTAATCAAGTATTTGAAAATACATTTCAAAGCACACAAATGTGATTCCCTAGGAGATGACTGAAATCTAGCACATATACACACAACAAATATAATATCAGGCCTAGAAGTAGTTAGGTACAACAAGCTACCTATCATACCTCTATACTTCTTTTGATCCACTTGTTTACCACTTTCATCCAAGGAAAGCTTTATGGTAGTACTCATAAGAGTTTTGCTCAGTTTTGCATCTTCTAGTCCAAACTTCCTGAGCATTTCTTGTATGTACTTGACTTGATTAATGAAGATTCCATCTTCATTTTGCTTGACTTGAAGTCCTAAGAAATACTTCAACTCTCCCATTATGCTCATCTTGAATTCTCCCTGCATACATTTAGAGAATTCCTTGCACAATTTTTCATTAGTAACACCAAATATGATATTATCCACATAGATTTGAATAAGCAAGATATCATGTTTATAATGCTTAATGAAAAGTGTTGTGTTTGCTTTGCCTTTTTCAAAACCATGATCAATAAGAAAACTACTTAACCTATCATACTAAGCTCTCGGGGCTTGTTTAAGGCTATATAAAGCTTTGGTAAGTTTGAAAACATGGTTTGGAAATTCAAAATCCTCAAAAGTAGGGGGTTAACTTCTTTATTTATAAAACAATTTAAAAAATGTACTTTTCACATCCATTTGAAAAAGTTTGAAGTTCATGTGAGATGCATATGCCAACAACATTCTAATAGCCTCTAGTTTAGCTATGGGTGCAAAGGTCTCATCAAAGTCTATTCCCTCTTCTTAATAATATCCCTGTACTACTAACCTAGCTTTATTCCTAGTTATGATACCACTTTCATCAAGCTTATTCTTAAACATCCACATAGTTCCTATAACAGATGCATCTTTAGGTTTTGGTGCTAAGGTCCATACATTATTCGTATCAAACTAATTTAGTTCATCTTGCATAGCCAACACCCAACTCTTATCATCTAAGGCTTTATTCATATTCTTAGGTTCAATTTGAGAAATAAATGCAAGATTGTTATGAATATCTTTAAATTTAGAGTGAGTTGTTACCCCTTTTGATGTTTCACCTATGATTTGCTCCTTGGAGTATCCTTTTGGAAACTGCTACTCCTTTGAAAGCTCATGCTCAATATGAGCTATAGCTAGGTGAGGAGGAAGATCATTTACTTCTTCCTTATCAACATCTTTAGGTGTAGCTTCTTGTACATTCTCATTCTCTTCACCTTGTTCCAAAAGGATTCCTACATCATCATCAATAATGTCCTTTCTTGGACCAAGGGAGTTAGTCTTATCAAAAATAATATGCATTGATTCTTCAACAACCAAAGAATGTTTGTTAAACACCCTATATGATTTACTAGATATTGCATATCTTAAGAATAAACCTTCATCTGTTTTTGAATCAAATTCCCCAAGATTATCTTTGGTGTTTAAAATGTACCACTTGCATTCGAATACTCTAAAGTATGAAATTCTCAATTTTCTACCATTCCATAGCTCATAAGGAGTTTTATTTAAAATCGATCTTAAATGAACTCGATTTGTGACATAACAAGTAGTATTGACCGCTTCGGCCTAAAAGTATGAAGTAAATAGTACTCATTAAGCATAGTATGTACCATGTCATAAAGGGTTTGATTTTTCCTTTCAACTACCCCATTTTGTTGAGGAGTTCTAGGAGATGAAAAGTTATGATGAATACTGCACAAATCATAAAAAGACTTAAAACTTTCATTTTGAAACTCTTTTCCATGATCACTCCTTATTGAAGAAATGTAATAACCTTTTTCATTTTGCATTCTTTTTATCAAATTTTGAAAAGCACTAAATGCATCATCTTTATGAGCTATAAATGAAATCCAAGTAAACCTAGAGTAATCATCAACAATGACAAGTGCATAATGCATGCCACCTAAGCTAGCTACTCTAGTTGGTCCAAACAAGTCCATATGCAATAATTGAAGGGGTTTAAAAGAGGTTACCTTGTTTTTCACCTTAAATGAGGACTTTACTTATTTTCCCATTTAGCAAGCTCCACATACCTTGTCCTTAGCAAATTTTATCTTTGGAAGTCCTACCACATGTTCGTTCTTCCCGAGATCGCCAATGCGCTCGAAGCTAGCATGTCCAAACCTTCTATGCCAAAGCCATGAATCCTTACTTATAGAAACAAGACACTTCATATTTTTATTAGGAAAAGAATCTAAATCAAGCATATATATATTTGTTATCCTATCACCTTGAAATGTTAACAAATTATTACTAATCCTATAAACAAAACATCCCTTAAGATTAAAAACAACCCTATACCCATTATCACAAAGTTAGCTTATACTAAGTAAGTTGTGTTTTAACCCTTCAACCATCAATACTTTATTTATAAAAAATTTAGATTCCTTACCTTTGACATTGTCTCCAAAAGTGACATTGTCGTCATCCTATTTTTCAAGGTTAGAGAAGAGATTTGCATTACCGGTCATGTGTCTTGAGCATCCACTATTAAGATACCATTTGTTTTCACTAACTTTGGAGCTCAAGCAAACCTAAAAGACACAAATGCATTTACTTCTTTTTAGGTACCCAAATGTATTTGGGTCCTTGGAGGTTAGAAACATTTATATCATCATTCTAATGCATCTTCTTAATGAAACATCTATTAGTTGTATGCCCCTTTTTATTGCAGTAATGACATATGACATTCTTAAATCTATAATGGTTATGCATATATTTCTTTTTGGATGCATGAGGATGATTATGATTACATGAACATGAATAATGATGTAACTTATGCGTATGCACTTTATTGACTTTAGGTCGAACATGTTTCTTTTTGAAATCCTTTGGTTTTTATGTTAAGGTAGATGCTTTAACAAAAATTGTGCCTTTAGAGGTGTAGGAGGAGTTTTGATTAAATCCAATACCCTCTTTATTATCGCTAAGTTTTTAGTGTTTCACAATAGAATCAATTTGAACACCTCCTTGTTCAAACCTAGAAAGATTATCTTTTAACAAATCCTTTTCTTTCAAAATCTTAGCATTTTCATCCTTTAAAAACTTGTTTTCCTTTTCAAGGCTTTCAAGTTTTATTTTATAAGAATCAAATTCATTTTGTAAAATAGTTTTCTCTTTTGAAATGGATGCATATTTACTTATAAGTAATTGATGCTTCCTAGATAATTTTTCATACTTTTTTAACAATGCTTCTAATGTACCATGTTCATCATCATCATCATCATCAAATTTATCATTACTATAATAAGATTGAGATGATGTGGTTACCTCACCTTACTCATTATTCAAGAATACCATGAAGCAAAGATTGGTTGCTCCTTTATCACCAGATACCTCCTCATTAGTCTCGCTATCATCATCCCAAGTAGTCGCAATGCTTTCTTTTTGAATGGCTTGGATGGTTTGTTGAGGCAAGGGCATTTGTTTCTCATGTGTCTTGGCCTGTTGCATTCATAGCAAACAGCTTGATTTCTTTAAAAGTTATCCCTTTGGTTCAAGTCTCGTCTTGCCTCAATGGCTTCTTGCCATCTTTCTCAAACTTCTTTTTCTTCATAAGAAGAGTCTTGACAAGTTTAGAGAGGAGGGCCACTTCATCGATCTCCCCTTCGCTTATGGAAGAGGTATCTTCCTTGTTTAAACCCTTTAGGGCAATCCCTCTTTGTTTATCTTCCTCTACCCCTTACTTAAGGAAAATCTCATGTGTAAGAAGCTTTCCAAGTGTCATATCAGTCGATAAAATTGATAAATCATTAACTTCTTCAATGGAGGTCACTCTAGCCTCCCAATCCTTTTTAGGTAGCACCCGTAAGATCTTATTGTTGATGTCTTCCTTGTGATAAGTCTTGCCCAGTTTCATCAATCTGTTGGTGATCACAATGAGGCAGTTATACATCTCTAAAATATACTCATTCTCCTTCATTGTAAATAACTCATATTGATGATTTAGCAATTGAATCTTCTTAGTTCTAACTTGATTGTTTCCTTCATGATGCGTTTCCAAGGTGACCCAAATCTATTTTGTTGTAATACAATGTGAGACACGCCTATACTCTTCATGACTAATCACATAATAGAGCATGTTCATTGCCTTCTTATTCCATGCATTCACCTTGAATTCCTCTCGAGTCCAAGTTACTTTAGGCTTAAAAGAAGTAACTCCATTAATTATAATTGTTGGTGAAGCAAACTCATTCTCAATCAAATCAAATAGATCTACTCCATCACTTTCCAAGAAAACTTCTATCTGGTGCTTCTAATAAGGATAGTCCGTGCCATCAAAGAAGAGGGGTCTTGTATATGATTGGCTTTCGATGCTTTGAGTTGCCATGGGATCTTTTACTCTAGAATTTTACTTCTAATGCAAATGAGTACCAATGCTTTGATACCAAATGAAATCCCAATGGAAGTATGGCAACATGTATGATTTATAGTGGTTTGGCACTAACTCTTGCCTACGTCCACTTCTCTTAAGTCTTCCACTTAGGGTTCCACTAATCTCAATTGATTATTACAACAAAGGATTCCTTAAATGAATCCTAACCCAATGTTTTTAGGCTCATACTCAAACCTTTACAATAATTGCAATCTCATAACAATTAAATTCTCAATTACAAACTAATACCCCAAGCATTAATCTCACACCAACCCACAAATACAAAACCTAACACTTAGGTTGTGGGAATATAATGAAAAGAGAGTTTACAATGCTTGAATTACAATACAACAAGTAAACTTACTTGCAAATGAAGATTGAAACTCAAAGGGAACTTTGCTCTACAAAACTAGTCGTTAGATTGAAAATGTAATATGTTTTATATGAAAATAAAACCATTAGAAAGGGTTTAAAGCATTTCTGGAAAGTTACGTATGGTCGTACCAGACATGGTATGCCCGTATCGACTTAAAAAGCAATATTTAAAAATGAGAGGGAAATTAGGTACGGTCGTACCATCCATTGGTATGCCCGTACCAAAACAGTTTTCCTGAGAAACAATTTTCTTATGAGCAACAGTACGCCCGTACCAACTAATGGTATGCTCGTACCAAAACAAGTTTTCTGAGAAACAAAATTCTTGCGAGCAACAGTACGCCCGTACTAACTAATGGTATGCCGTACTAACTCTTAAGAAAGAATCATATGGTATGGTCAACCGTATGCCCATACCAGACACCAAACACAAGTGGTATGCCCATACCAAACATGGTACGCCCGTACCACTCATAAAAACATACTTTAAAATGGCAAATAACTTAAATTAATTCGCATGTGACATACACATCAAAATCCTAGATCTAACAATTTCCTTCCATAAAAAGTGATAATGAAATATACCAACATAATCTATATTACATTAAAAATAACAATGTGGCAATACACCAAGCACAGTTATATATATGCAGTTAAAAACTTAAAGGTAATTAATAGTAGCCATATACATTATATATAGGAAAAAAGGGAAAAATGAAAAGAAAAAGACCCTGGTGGGATAAAAACAGTTAAAAAATAAAAATATAAATAGTTAAATAAGAAAATGCATGGAGATCATTATGCAGCCTACAATGTTGTGAACCATTCTCGATAATTGAATCATCCAAATATAGAGTAAACTGATAGCAATTCAGTATGTGTCGCACCCTAATTTTGGGTCGGTCGGATTGATTGGGATGAATCGAGCTTATTTCTTCGTCGTTTTGCCCTTACGGGCATCTCGGTTTGTCCCAGTGCATTCCAGGATTCAAGTTAGGTTGCCCTAGGGGCATTTTTGTCATTTTAGGGTACTTACCCATTCGGGTAAGTGTTGGAGCGTTCGGGTATGTTCCTTACCTGAACGGGTAAGTAGTTTACCCGTTTCGCCTCCCTAACTTACCTGATCGGGTAAGTTCCCTCAGACACCAATTAAACCCTAATTCGGCCATTTAGCAAAGGGGGATCCGGAATTCGAGAAAAAACCCTAATCCCTAGGTCAGCCGTCAGCCGAAAAACGGGAATAACAATTCAAAAACCCTAATTCCAACAATCCTAAACTCCTAGGATTAATCAATTGGCACTAAATCAATAGACTTAGGTTAATTTCAATCGGGAATACTAAACTTTGGACCGCTTTCATCATTCCCTAACGTCGGAATTGGATT
>CANYBF010933666.1:0-18106 GCA_948192965.1 Dalechampia spathulata | reverse complement strand
AAATACAAGCCGTCCCTCATCCAACCGAGAAGACACGCTTCCTAACAAGGCGACGACACACAGTCAAGCCAATAAGGAAATACACATACACGCATTATACATTCATTCCCATACGCAAGCCATTAGTAATCATACACACACGTACACATGCAATTACATCCCTAGATACGTATCTACGTATAACTCCTAGGGTCTCTAACGTGGGTGTAACAGAACAGTTCAAGTCAAATATAGCAAGATGCATGGTAATTACCAATTGTATTATCAAAAAAACAAAAACCATAAAATACATAACAATCATAAGATAATGCGACAGTAGTAGCAAAACATCTTCTTTTCATATCTCAATGATTCCCTTGTCACAATTCAATTTACCTATGTATGAAAGCAACCATCTCAAATTTACAAATTATTAAAACCATTTTTTTCCAAGATAGTTGACATATCAATGTAATCAAATCTTCAATTCAATGGTCATAAATCATCTGATGTAGATTATAGAATAAGATAAATTTAAAACAGGAAAAAGCACATAAAATGCATAACACATAAAATAATTAGAGGAGGATGATAATACTAACATTGATGGATTGTAAGTTTTAACACCAAAAAATGAACAAAAAATTAAACAATATTTAATAACCTCAATGTAGTATTTCATTGAAACAAAGAGAATTTACCTAAATAAGCCAAAGTAAAAAGAAACTCAATTCCTAAAAATCCATAACTTGTAATTTAAATATAAACAAGAACTAATTCAAACCTTATTGAAATTGTGACTATGTGTTTATGGTTTTGAAATGAAAACAACCATATTCAACCTTTATTATGAAGTATTATTTGCCTTGTTCCATGTGAAGCTTGAACACTGTATGAAACATCTCCTTTAAGGATTCATTGGACTTCATGGCTTAAAACAATAAGTTCTTTTCCTTTTTTATGTGTTGAGGCAACGCCAAAAGATCAATCTATTGAAGTTTCAATTAAAATACAAAAATGAAAATAAGGATGTCGTTGTTGATTCAGATAATCTTAATCAATTGATTGGGTTCCGAACAAAGCCAATATTGGTAAAGCATAATTCATTCTTGCATAAATAAAAAGAAAAAAAAATAAAAATTTAAGTCTAATGAGACTTATCATGCCATATAAAGAAAAATTCTACTTCTTCACTTAATAAAGAAGAGAAATTCTACTTCTAAGCTTAATAAAGAAGAGAAATTAAAAGGAACTCATGAAGCAAAATCAAGAAGAAAGGTTAGAAACAATTTGATTTTGATAAAAAAAAAGAATTAGATTAAAAAACTAAAGAAGGTTTTATATTTTTACATTTTATTTGTTAATTATTTTAATATTTTGTTAATAAGAGGGAATTAAAATGCACAATCACTAGAATTTACATTAAAATAATTTCTCTAATGTAATATTATGCTATAAAATAAATTAATAATATTATTTTAATACTAACACATTGATGAAGCAACAATAATTTTATTTATATATTTTAGTGTAAATAAAAAAATATTGGTATTATAATAAATATTTTCAACATAAATAAAAAAATTGGTATTATAATAAATATTTCAATGTAAATAAAAAAGTATCGATATTATAATACATATTTCCAATACCATATAATAAGTGTTGTTAATTTAATAATATTAATTAAAATAGCAATGCATTTTTCTTTGCCTGGGTAAATTAATCTAAATTTTCTAATGCTTTTATATTGCATGGCTATTAATTATACATCACATAAAATTACTAACACTATTTCTTTGTGATATAAAAAAAGTGTTGGGATAGACTATTTTTCTTGTCCAACTTTGAATCGAATTTATTCTCATTCTTTGTTAACTTAGAATCCTTTCAACTATAAGCAAAAACAAACATCCTCCCTAGCTTATGCTCATGTTTCATTCAACATTTTTTAGTGCTGTCAATTCACTCTTTAGCAAGATGACACTTTTCATGTTTCATTTTAAAGAAAATAGCATAAAAGACTTGTATCTTAAAAAATTACATGAAAAATAAAAATCTTAAACTACCCCTTTGGCTCTAACATTAACTCATGCAATCTCCATTATATATATCATCCTTATCTCATCACTATTATCAACCTTGTTACAACCACCATCATTATTATCAATGACATTATTTCATTATAATTAGTGTTACCCATCATTAATCATGATTAGTACCCTTACCACTGTTAATCATAACATATTTTAGTAGATAAATTTATCTACTAATAAATATCATATAATAGATAAATTTATTTATCATGTATATCATTTTTTATGATCTTGTTATTTTTTCTATTATATATATTTTGATAAATAACTTTATTTACCAATATATACATATCAGATGGTAGATAAATTTAATTATCATATATATCATTTTCTAAAATAATGATCAAGAGGGGATGAATTGACTTTTAAAATAAATTTTAACAGATTAACAAAAATTAGCATTCTAATTTTAGTAAATTAGAACATTAAGTAAATCAATTCAAAACTGAAAAAATTTAAAAATTAAATCAATCTTTTGGAAAATAGAAAACCAATCAAGGTGAAAATCCAGATATCCTTTTTACAAAAATTTTTAAATCAAGTAAGGTAAGAAATAATTGAAAATTAGTAGGCTAAAAATAAGAAGAAGAGAGAAGAATAACAAACACCATGATTTACAATAGTTTGATCTAAATTCCTATGTTCACTTTCTCAAAACCAATGTCTTGAAGCTTCAATAGATTAACTCTCACTACAATAAATTTTCAAAGGCTAACTTGGAACCTTTATAATCACAAGTTTTCTAGGCTAAATAGAAACCTCAGTTTTCTATTAAGTGAACAAATGTCACTTCCCCCATGATTACCATTTTCATAGAAAAAATCTTAATCAAAAACATTATTTTCACTTTTATGAAAATGAACCATAATAATTTATAAAAGCAATTTTTAATAAAAAACATTATTTCCAACAATATTAATTGAACAAATTAATTTGACTAAAATACTTAAAGAATATTTTATTAATTTTTGTTATTGTATTAAATGATATACTTTGGTAAATAAACTTATATATCATATATACCAAGTGATATATATATATGTATCTATTGTATATACCTTATAATATATATATATATATATATATATATATATATTATAAGGTATAATAGATATATATATCTATAATATATATCAAATTTCATAATGTTTATCACATATCAAAAATTTTTTATATTTATTTATTATAATGGTAGGAGGTTATGGTCAAATTTTGATGACTAGTGATAGGTGATAGTGGATTGTGGATGGTGGCTGGTGACTAGTGACTAGTGGTAATAGTGGTAGTGATGGATGAATATTTTGATATAATGATCACTAAAGTTTTTATTTACTATGAGTAATTTTTTAATATTAGTTTTATCTTTGACTAAATCTAACATATTTTAAAAAATTAATATTTTCTTATATTTATTTCACCAAATATGATATTGGATAAATTATCATAATACATAAGATAATGGAGTTAACTAATGGACCATTTCTCACTAGGAATGCCATTTGATTAATCATTAATTGAATAATATAAGTTTACTAATGAACTAATCCATTGAATTAGAATTTTATTAATTAACCTAATTAGTTTTGTTTAATTAACCAATCTATTAACTAAAATCTATAATATCTTATCATAAAATCATTAATATATTTTATTAATTAAAATAATTACTATCTAGTTAATTTGAAAACATAATACCTTCTAAAAGTAATTACTTATATAAATTTATTATTATATTTCTAAAAAATATAATTTTATTTAAAATTTTGGTTAAATTAGTTAACTAAATTCAAAATGTAGTTAACTATCAACCAAATAATGTAAAATCTTCAACTGCATGAAAAATATATGATATATGATTTTCTACTAAATTTTATGTTTAAATTGTTAAAATTATGATTTACAATGCTTAAAAGATGAATTTTTAATATTTATAGGTTTTGTTGACATTTAATGTGAATTTGGGTTTAAAAATTGGCAAATTAAGGATCAAATGTTGTTTATAGATTATTAGATCTCATTCAAATTCATGCACGTATTTGAGAAGCCATGTTTTGGAGCTAGATGTCATATATTGCAAATTTAAAAGTAGGCTAGAAGAGTGAATGCTAAGTGAATGATATTCATGAAGTTTGGATGGCGTTTTCATGCAAGTAAACATTGTTCAAACAAGGACTTTGGCATAAGAAAGCAAGTTGCTAAAGTGGAACTATTCACCTCAAATTGAACATCATTCATAATGATTTTAGGGTAAAATCTAGTGATGAAAGATCCTATAAATATAACAATTTATATCACTTAAGAGATATTTTTAAAAAATAAAATTTGAGAGAGCAATCAATTTTTTTATTTTATTCTCATGATTATGATTCCATCCAGATGGAATCATCAATGTGGAACTATACCTTGTATCTATCTAGTCAAAGAATCATTGATGGTTCATGGTATTAGGTAGAGAATGGTGAAAGCAAACTCACATTTTTGAGGAGTTGAATGAAGTCTAAGGTATTAATAAACCAACAATCATCGGTTTAGAAGGGACGAAAGTGTTATGTAAAATTCAAATGGTGTACATGTATACAACACAATTACTTAATTAATATGATAAAAATGGTATAAAAATCTAAACTTTCAATGTCACCACTCTTCACCGTAGATCCCTAGTAGAGTTACCATTATGGGTGGGGCTTTTACTGCAATCTAGAGTGAATTTTACAATAGATGACACTAGGGGTCCACTTTAAATTAAGAGTGGACTTCTTAAGAGGCTCTTTTAAGGAATGATACAAATGTAAGGTCATAAAATGGAGTCCCACTCGATGGTTTTTGAAAATGAATTGACTAGCCCATAGCATGAGTCCTAGTTAAACTCTTTGGAGATGGTTTCAATGGTGAAAACCTATTTGTTTTAAAGTTTCATTTTAGCAATTTTAACATATTAAATGGTTAATTATCTTAAGCAGGCGTATTGATTTTCATAGGCATGAATAAATCATACAATATTACATAGTAAAAAATATTACATGACAACATATAGAAAAACATAGCAGTAAATAAGGAAATGACCTGTAGAAAGGGATTAAAGATATAAAGGAATACATGCAGAGATAACATAAAAACATACAAAATTAGAGGGAATGTTAATAAAATAAAGGTTTATTATATTACAAAAAACTTCATTAATACAAAAATAGGCATTAGGCAATGGCTCCTCTACTCTGGTAAGCAAAAAGAAATAGTGGTTTTAGGCAGCACAAACTAAAAAATGCATAAATAAAAAAAATGAAATCATCATTCTTAAGCAAAAATGATGATTTTATGACTCAATTTAGTTAATTCAAGCTACATGCAAGCTTACACTAATGTTCAAAGTCCACTAGATGTGATAAATTTCATTTATATTTAATATAATTTACATGAGTCAGATAGTGTAAATGTCATAAAAATGAAAGGGACTTCTAAAATTATTTTAAAAAGTCATTTAAACTCAATTTACTTTTAATCATCCATTATTGCATGAAAACCAAATTAAATAGCATAAATTTAAAAATGAAATTGAAAATATCAATTCTTAAGCAAAAATTGATAGAATTTGATCATAGACAATAAGTAGGAAGATTTCAAGATCCTTTTGACATCACTAAAAGTTAATCAACATCTAAACTTATCTTAATCATATCAAATAGCAATGAACATCAATTAGTTTACATTTAATTTGAAGAATAATTAAAATAAATTGATTTTAAAGTAAAAATCAATCAATTGATTATGAGAAATAAATTGGAAACTCCAAAATCATGTAAAGTCATCTAGAGATCAATCAAACATCCAAATTCATGCTCAATCATACCAATTTGTAATAAAACCAAATTAAAATTTAATTTGAAAAGTTAATTTTGAGGTCAAAATTAAATAATTTTCATCAAATGTTTGATGATTATAAATCATGTAGACTACTGTGAAGTCATAAATGCTAATGATATCTTCATTTTAATCAAAAAATTAGCAGATTTTGAATTAAAAAATGAATTTTTGGTAAAACTAGACACTATATATGCCATATATAACAATAAATGTGCCACATGTAATATGAAAATCAAGTATATGCACCATATATAAATGGACATATGCCACATATTTGAGTTTAGATAAGAAGAAAAATGATGATTTTTGGTAAAATTATTAATGTAAAAAAGCAAAATATGTGATTGTTAGAAATCATATAGAGTTATGAGAAGGCTCTAATGCTACTTTAACTTTCAAAATTTAAGCAAAAATAATCAAAATCATAAAACCCATGGCAAGGAATCAAAGCAAATGAGAAAAATTGAAGAGGAAAAGGTCTCCTAATCACTCACCAATGCTAATATCTTTTGTCACGTTTATCGGCTGCGTAACATGCTCTTATAGCATGATTACTAATTCTCTACTCAAAAAAATCAATAATCATCCTACAAAGGATTCTATACATTTATGATTAAGTGCGGAAATTTTTTTTTATATATTCAAAAACTATTTATAGCATGTATATGATCCTTCAATTATATCTGATCCATTATCATTCCCAGTTATTATCATACTATCCTAATTTAAAATATCATCATTTTAAAGTTCTTAACATACACACTTTATTATTATACATGTTTAAGGATTGTCATAAGACATTATCATCATAGTTGATAATACTGTCAATTATTTAAAATATTATCAATTATAATTTTAATTACTGCCAAGTACTTATTTTAGTAGTTGCACGATTATTATTGAAATAGAAGTCTGCAGAAAACCAAACCGTTTATTTTTAATAGCTTATTGAAATGTCCAGCTGCTATCATTAACAATCTTGCTCTCCGAATTTACTTATTCCTGCGTTTATCAATTGACAAACGTTGAGCAAAAAACTCAATGGTGCTAGAATATGTGAAATTATAAACATTATAATAATTATAGCAATGTCATGTAATCAACATACCGATTAACATCACAACAGCATATCATAATTTAAGATGTCATTAACTATATGCCATTTAGTAATTATTTTATCACTATTCATGAATATTGTTTCAACTATAATTAATTAATTATTCATAAAAATACAATCATTATTAAACCTTGATATGCCAATATCTTTTATTTTTTTTATCTTTATCATTATATTAAATGTCATTTTTATTATTATGATGCATCGATAACCATGAATGCCATAGAATGCATGTTACCGTAATATTTAGCACATAAAACATGTGTGCATAGCTTCATAACATTTATCATAATGTCATCAAATATCCATGTATAATGTATATTTATGAGTATGCATTGATGTTATGCATTCTCCCTCATAATGATCTTTTTTTTTTAATCTGGCCAGTTCATTTATATATGCATTTACTGGTTCAATCATAACATATTATGAACCCATTTTTCATTCATTGCACTTTTCATTTATCTTGTTTTATTCCATAACACTTCTCTTTCAGCTTAATTCCTGTAGAAATTCTTATCATATTATCCAATATTTCCATATAACATTCTTCTCATATTATTCATTTACCTTCTTCCTTATTACTCCATGTCATGCGATGCCATGATTCATGTTTAATGCATTATGTATATGACATGATTAATGTATATTTATATAATAATATATTGTAATTTATTACATAATGTCATTGCATTACCACAACATTGCCCTTGGATCATTTAATGATCTAGCACAAACCTGGAATGTCCTTTCCTTTATTTAATTCCTTTATTGGTACGTGAGAATTATCCACTGTATTACCTAATTCACAAATCAATATTCATCTTTAATTAATATATTTTATTTCATTATTAGTCGTTCTTATAATTATATACCATTGTATTAACCAATCACATATTAGTGATATTCACTCATCATATCAAAGCATTATTTAAGGAATTATGTTACTATTTACAATAGTATTTACCATTCCATTTATCTTAATTAATTATCATATAATTTAAATTCAATTGTAACATATTTAATATCTACTTAATATAAGTATAATACCACTAAAAAATTGTACTTATTAAACCTTTCATTAACATATCATAAAACTTCTTCCTAAAATCAATTTGTTTATATAAACCATAATCCTGCAACCATTTTATAAACTGTTTACTTATTACATATTTAAACAGTTAATATAAATGCCTAATATTTCTATATATATTACATAGATATTTAACATTTAATTTATTTAATTTCTTAATGAATCCTTATCATATAACATTTCTATTATTCAGTCTAAACAGTAACATCTTATATGATTTGATTTTTATTTTATTCCAAATATGATCATATAACTAATTTCAATTATACAGTGATATTATAATATCTATTATTAAACAGTTATCATAATAAATAATATTTTATCATCATTTGCTATCTGATTATCTTGCCCCTTATATACTTTTGTTTATTAATCACTTAATAGCTCAACAGTTAACAGTTAACATATTACTATCAATTTACTAAACTGTCATCATCTTATTACTGATCATTTAATATCTTAATCAGATTTTAAAAATTAAACATATTTATATTATACTAAAAACAGTTACTGTTAAAAATAGAATATTAAAGCAGTTAATATCATCAGTTATTTAATCCATATTTAAACTTGTTTAACTTCTCAATACTCCTTTTTCATAATTAAATTATGTTCCCTTTCTTAATCCAATGATATCTTAAACTCTGTTATTATTGTTTCATAAAATTACTTATCTGAGACATACCATCTTACTGCTTATTCTTTCTTTTAGAAACATTATCATTAATACATTTAATAATTAATCAGTAATTTATTTAAATATTCTAATATCTTAAATATACTTAATCACACATCCAGTTTGCATAAACATCAGTTTGCTTATCATTTTCACAGTTACTCTTCAACAACACATCATATGTCCTTATCTTACTATTTCACATAACAATTTAATCTTATAATTCAAAACATTTCTTATTACAATATCAATTTCTTTACTGTCATTCTTCTTATACTACATGCCTTAACATATTCATTATCCAATACTTAAACGTAATCAATTAGTTTACTCTTCACCTTATAAACCGTATATCTATGCATTTTGTACCCCACTGTTATCTTTAATTTTGTCCACCAAATTGATTCATATTATATCATTCATTTATTAACTCATTAACCTTCTTAGTAATACTTACTATTCTTACTTAAATGATCATTTAAGTTGTCACATCCACGTGAGTGACATGTCTGGTATACGTATAGAGGTCTGTATGCATATGTGTTTTTGATACGATATTGTATTGTATATGATGTATTCTTGGATTTGATTATATGGATGTATGCATGCATGTATGTATGTATTGATGGATATATGTTATTGCTTGTGATGTTGTCACCTTATTGGGAAGCGTGACTTCTCGGTTGGATGAGGGGCAGTTATTCTGATGTGTTTAGGTTGGGTTTAGGAGTGTTTTAGTAGGTACCAGGTGAGTAAGGGACCAAATGGCTCATGTCCTGGTTTTCTAAGGCTCGGTACGGGCGTACAAATACCTGTACATAAGTACCAAGTTTCCTGGAGACGGTACAGGTACACCAAGAGGTTGTACAATCGTACCGTAACTCACAGGAAAATGGGTTTGTTAGGAAAATTGGGGTGGTACCGGTATACTATTTGACGTACAACCATATGGATACTCGTAGGAAAATAGGGCATCAGGACTTTAAGTTTGGTACGGGCATATAGAGGTTGGTATGGCCGTACGTGACTTAAAACCCCATTTCAAACAAGATAAACTTAAACTTTTCTTTGACTTTTCTTATTCTCCTTTCTTTTAAACCCTTCATAAACGTCCCTAAACCCTAGGAGATAGTTTCTCTTTATGCTATTAAGTGTATAGAAGTTGGTTTAGCAAAGCTTGAAGTTTAGAGGATTGATTAGACGCTAGAAGTAGCTTGATACATGTTTGTGTTAGCTTTGGTTTAGAGTTTGATTTGCTTCTTCTTATGTTTTTAGGCCATGTATGGCCAAGGAATTGATGTTTGGGGATTGAATTCTCGTATTTGTGATGCGTTATTGATATGAGCTTGAAAATTGCTTAGTACGATATGCTATGTTTATTATACTTCATTATATCATTGTATATAGGCATAAACATGACATAAAGGATTGTGAATGAAAGAAAAAGAGCAAGAGAAAAGAGGAAAAAGGCATGCTGGGTCATATATTACAGGATTCCATAATGGAATCGTATATTATATTGCCTCATACGGGAGTTAAGTCTCGAGACATAGAGGAAAAAGGGGTTTAAAGACCTAGATAACAGTTGGCCTCCTTCGGGAGTTGAGTATCGGTACATACAGGGACCCAGCATGGTAGGAAATTATGCACAAAATAGGGAAAAAGAGAAAGGAGTAATATCAGGAAAGAAAAGAAAGAGAGAGAAGGGTGCAAAGCACGACATTGCATTTATTATTTGACTTGTAAATGTTGTATGTATGATGATATATTCCGTTTATGCTTATATGTAAACTAGCACCACTGAGTTTTATACTCAGCGTTTATCAATTGATGGATACAGGTTTTGAGCCTACAATTGAGGGCCTTGAGTCATGATTGCTCATGTCAGCAGGGAGTTGGATTCGGCTGCAATCCTATTCTCGAGGTGGTCCTGGACGACCGGGCGTGCTCCTTTTAGTTTAGTCTATTGTTTTGTAGCTCGTACATATTGTATTGGCAGTAGTCATGTATGTATAGGTGGTGATTGTATAAACCCTTGTATATTAGTGAATATAATTTTATAAAAGAAACGTGTTTATTCGTTTGAATGTATATCGAGATGACCAGGGTTTTATAATGCTATGCTACGACCTTTCCACCACCAGTATACGTGTTGTCCCCATACGATGTCTATTTATGCAGGTGTACGTATCCCTTGTAGTGTATATCATGGTTTTCCGTCTGGGAGGCCGTTGTGTATACTATAGGAGCATGTTACTCCAGGTATGGGCTGGGTGTGACATAAATCCTTTATATAGATCTTTAGTAGAACTATTTCATATTACTTCAGTTTTATTTATCTCTTAGTTAATAACTTAACTTCTTTTTTAACCCATATCATACTATCCATTAACTTCTTCATTAAACTACTTATTATTATCTAATATTAACTTCATTCTTATAATTTAAAATACTTCCAAAATTGTATAACATTTCCTCTTACATCTCATTATTTACTTCATTTTAGTCTATCAATTTAACCTTAAATATAACCTTTTTATATCATTAATTACTAGACTTACAAATCTTCTTATTAACACTTAATATGCTTAATCCTTTGATCATTTAAGTCACCACATAAGTTCATGACCAAATGCTTCCATTTAGTCCATTAAACATTTAAAAATCATGTCTTAAGTTCATCTTTTTATAACATACCTTATGTTTTTCTTAATACTTTAAAAAGAACTCCATTTTTATTTCAATTTAAAAGTCAAATACTTAAATTATACTTTAACTTTATCATGTATTTCATAGTTCTTAAATCATATACACTTAAAATGAAATTGAACCTTAAATCATCAAATTTACTTATCACTTAGCTTCTATCATCTTCTTAACTATTTACCTTCTGCTTTGAGTAAATCACTTTAAATCATGTTTTAAACTTACCATCATTTAGAAATATTCATTAGAATGATTTAGCCAAAAAGGAAATCCCATGACACACATACCCACACAATCACTAAACACTTTATTTCATGCTTTTTATAACTTTAACTAATCTAACTATCAAATAATCAACTAAAACTACCAAATTAACTTCAAACCATTTGGCCATGATACTAATCACACACAAAATGCACAAAATCACGTGATCTACTACTTATTCATACCCACCAAGGCTCACCTTTAGCCAAATAATCCAAAACTCAACTAAAACTTGCTATCCCTTTGAGTTTGCTACAAATTTGTTTGAAATTTCACCACTTTGACTTCTTGAAGGTTGCTCTTTACCTTGAATCAACATGCATGTACCTTAGAGAGGGAGATCAAACATAAAACAAGGTTAATACTCAATGAAAGGTTGTGGTTTTTAACAAAACTCATGATGCTTCATGATTTCGAACATGAACTTGAAGAATCACTAGAAAAGAGTTTTGGTCACTAAGAAAATAAAGGAAAACAAAAGTATTTCAGCTTTACCTTGATGTATACTTAAAGAGCTTGCTTGAAACTAAGAAAAACAAGGCCAAAAGAAGAAGAACAACTTGTAAACTTTGGCTTCTTCAAAGAAATAGCTTTGGTTTTGATACTTAAAACATGAAAACATTCAGTCACCACTTGAACAACAAGAAAATGAAGCTACTTTTGCATAATCTTAAGTTAAACGTATGGGTCTTATAGTATATGTGAAACTTGAAGAAGAAACTTGAAGATTCAAGTGTTGGTTTTGGTTTTCCAAAGAGAGAATGAAAGGAAAAGCTTAAGAAGATAAGATAAGATGAAAATGAAAGAAGAAATGCACTCAAAATGCACTCAAAATTCAGCCAAGAGGAGATTTTAGGATAAGGGAGTGGAATTTTGGTCTAAATGCACTCAAAATTCATTTAAAATGAATCCTCATTTAGGGTAACCTAATACAAAACCTTAATACATATAATTATACATATATTAAAGCCTTAATACATATATGACTTAAATTCTACCAATCAAATATTTATTTAATGTATTTCTATACCCAATACATACTCCAATACTCCTTAATTAATAAATAAAATCCCTTATCTTTTTCCACTAACTAATAAACTATAATTATTTATCTTCTCTCTTCATCCACTAACAGAATTTCCTAACCTACTAACATAATTTCCTAACCCATTTCTAATATAATATATTAATTCAAATCTACTTTAACTTATATTATTTTTAAATATATATTTATCTATTTATCTATTTACATATCATTAATTTATTTATCACTTATTTATGATATCATCATGACATCATTAATAAAATTCTAATTATACTTTTCTAATATTTACATATTATTATATACTTCTACTAATTCATTATTAATACATAATTATTCATTCTCTAATTCATTAAAATCATAATTATACTTATATGCACATATCATGCTTACATCATCATTACATATCATGCTTACATCATCATTACTCAATCATGACATCATAATAAATTCTAAATTTATTATTCTATCTTTTCTATATTATTAAACTTATGTTAAATCAATCATCTTAAACTTACTTAATTAATCATATTAAGTGTTTTTGATAGCAATTTCATCAACTAATCTTCATTTAATGGGTCCGTTTTTAGTGATTTTGTCAAAATTTCTCATTTCAATATTATAATTATAAACTCTTATCTCATCACATACTTATCATTATTACCATAATTTCATATTAAAATCACACTTTTAACATATAAAACAAGACATATCAATCATTTCATGAATGTAAAGTGGGTGCTCGATTTAGGATGTGACATCTTCCAAATCTTGATTTTTAAGAAATTGCTAAGGATTTAAGTGGGATTAATTTGTCCCTAATTATCTAATTAAGTACTTAATTTTGTGATTAATTAGTTGAATAGTGAATTTAGCTGAGTTTTGTCTATTGTTACTAAAATTAGATTATTTTTCCATAAAAACCTAAAGGATGGGTTAATATTTTGAGTGATTGCTTAATTATAGGGGTTGTTTTAAATTGGTCACTAAATTTTAATTTTTTTCTTTTTGGTAATTTTATTTCTATTTTTATTTTACCGATAAGTCATTTATAAAATTTTGATCAAATCTAGTGATGTGACAATTAGAGTTAGAATTTTGCTATGTCAAACATCATGTCATTATCCCTGTTAGTGCCACATTATCTTATTTTATATCAAAATAGTCACTGAACTTTGTTACTTATTGCAAAAAGGTTACTGAAGCTTTTTTTTTAATCAAAAATTAATATAATAAATAATTAAAAAATAATTTATACATATTTATATTTTTAACTAGTAAATTCTATATTATTTTACATATAATTTTAACCCAAGCAATAATTAAAATTAATATTTCATCATATTTTATTTATTGCTTAAGAAATGATATTTTGCTTAATATTTATGATATGTTTTTATAATTTAATAAAAAATTCATTTTTATATATACATGAAAAATGTTAATTGAAAAAATTATGAAATAAAGATATAAATAATAAAAAATTATTTCTTAATCTAATATGAGAATGAAATAATTCTCATGAAAATGTGTTATACAATTTTATTTTAATTTTTTAAAAAGTATATGATCAAGAGCACAAATTTGACACGTACTTTTGGACATAAATGATTATACACACACACATACACACACACACACACACACACACACACACACACACATATATATATATATATATATATATATATAGATATATATTGCTATGTTAATTATATTATATTAATACATATTAAAAGTATTTATTAGAATAATCTTTTTAATATTTATCAAAAAAAGTTTCTTATCTATATTTTTAGATGCATATATAGAAACAAATATAAATTGTTGATTAAATGATAGAGAAAATATCCTAAATAATTCTAATGAAAATATGTAATTTAATTTCATTTTAATATTTTAAAAAATTTATAATCAATAGCACAAATCTGATACATACTTTTAGATATAAGTGATTACACATATATATTTTGATGTATTAATTATATTATACTAATATGTATTAAAAATATTTGTTAGAATAATCTTTTTAATATTTATCAAAAAATTTTTGAATCTACATTTTTGGATGCATAGATAAAAATAAAAATAAATTATGGATTAAATAATAGAGAAAATACTATAAATATCATATAAAATATTATTTATTAAACAATAAATAAACTATAATGAAATTCTTTATTTCAATTACTAATTATGTTGAAATTAAGAATCAAATTATTTTAAAAATATGAGAATAAATAAATTAATTTTTAATTATTCATTATAATAAATTTTTTAAAAAAAGCCTCAATGACCTTTTTGAAATAAATAATAACGTTTAACGATAATTTTGATATAAAATAAGATGACATGTTGCTCACTTGGATAATGACATGGTGTTTGACATGGTAAAATTCTAACTCTAATTACCACTTTAGCAAATTTGATCAAAATTTTAGAGGTGACTTGTTGGTGAAACAAAAATAGAAATATAGTGATTAAAAAGAAAAATAAATAAAATTTAATGATCAATTTGAAACAACCCCTATAATTCAGTGATCCCTCAAACTATTAAGCCCCTAAAGGATATTTATAGAAGAATGAGTAGGGAAGCCATAAATGGATTGACAATGTGACATTTTTAAATTTTGAAGGTGATATATGCCACATGTCACTATATATGTGCCATAAATTGCATAGAAACTCACTACATATGCCATATATGCCAAAATATGCTTTACACATCATAAAATAAAGTGATACACATCAATCATTATGTATGCATTGGGATATGTATATCATGTTAGAATGAATATTCATGTCCTAAAAGGTGGGAATAGCATATGGTGCATCTCACATAAGCATCAAAGAAGAGCCGCTCACATTAGATAAATTCTACAACATGTGGAGCATGTAGCAATATATGCAGGCCCATTAGAGCATCATGTACATTTATAATACATTATTAATATTTATTAATAAAAGACATCATTTATTACTTAATGTTGTATTTCATTATGCTTATTTTTCTTGGAGTATTAAATTAATGAGTTCCAAGATATTAGAATAGTATAAAAGAATCCATAATGAGTTTATGATATGAGATTCTTATTGTATACAAAAATTCAAGATCTAGATCATCCTTGATCGTAATAATAATAATAATAATAATAGATATTATTAATTTCACATCCATACACTCACTGTCACCATTTTAATTATGGTTATAATCACGTCTAGTCATATTTTTGATTTTGACGAATAAATTGTTGGCATAAATAGTGATTAAATTAAATAAGACTAATATATGATATTTAAATTATTTATTATACTTGTAAATAATTACATTATTAGTGTTATATAAAAATATAGTTAACGTTTAAATTATTATATATATACATATATGTATGTATGCTTACATTACTGGTATTACTAGAAAATATAATTATAATTGATAAAGGAATGACTATTAGTAAAATATTGAAAGTTGATGTCATTTAATAAATTATATGATAGGAGAATGGTAAATGATTAATTAACTAAATGAGATGGAAGATTCAATAAAAGTATAAAAGCAATTAATAGTATAGTTAAGTAAAGGATCAAATTAAATGAACAATTTAGTAATTATGTTATTGAAAGGTTGATAGGTTTCATTATTTTATGCATAAGTTTATTTAATTGATACCCATAAAGATATGGTTATAAAATAATGAACAATGGTCACTTTTATTAGTAAGCATATAACTATAAGTTGAAATTATATACATACTTATATTAAACTTGTTGTATATGTATAATTTATGAATGAGTATCTATAAATATATGTATAAGTTAAGTTACTTGATTTAGTAGTACATATTTAAGTGGAGAGTGAGATGTGTAGTTTATGTTTGTAAGTGATGTACACATATCACATCCCTTTTTCTTGAGATTTTGTATTATAGATGTGGGCATACTATATAGTTGAACTGATGAGTTTAAGCAATTAAAGTGGGGGGGGGATGTTATAATGTTAACCTTAGCCCGAGGACCAATTAGAAATTGATGTGTAAAATGATTATAGTGCCACATTTGAAATTATCGTAAATCTTAAGTGAAGGGGACATTATTTTATAAGGGGTGCTACTCTTAATGCAATACGTTGATGGCTTGGAATTAATCTACCTTCAAGAAAGGCTGGGCTAAATAACATGCTCATTAATGAGCATTGATAATGGAAACATTGATGATGTAAGTTAAGAACAATCTCATATAATGGATAGGTTGCTAAACTCTCAATACATCAATTAAAATTATCGTTACCCTTAGTAACATATGTTGCGAAGATAGGATGTAGGTAACCAAATGAGTCACTTAGCACTTTCTACTTATAATATAGTTTATGGTGACATGGTTATAGTCTGTTTATCAACATTTACAAACATAATTGATATTATGAAAGGGTCACAATGGATAATACTAATTTAAACTATTAAGTGGAGCTTGTTATATTGCCATTGGATTAGCTACATGGATATTGAACCAATAGGGCCTAATGATGCCACCTTAAAGTTTAGTTAGTTGAATTACTAATCTATAATCTCCCACTCATAACATATAAGATGTAATTAGATTGCCATGTATGTGTATGTTGACTTAAGCAACTTAACATCTATAGAATCATTGATTTACTAAACTAGAATGTCACCTATAGTATGCACATAATAATCACTAGAATATGCATTAATTAGAAGGACATTGAGGGCTGTACATATAATTTAACTAGGATATATGCATCTTTTACTTATAGATAGTGTAGATAAATGTATGACATAGTTGTACATTTAAACAAAATAATTGAACAAATTTATACATAAACCATTGGTTGATTATGAATGAGAGTGAGTATTAATTAAGAGATCATTATATATAATATATATGGGAATTCATTAATGATTTTCATACTTAATGAAAGTAATTAGTATGTGTGCCTCAAGATGTGATTTAAATATAAGTCTTGTTATACGCCAGCTAATAAATAGATCATAAATTTGTTAGTTGGGCACATGTAAAAGAAACATATGCACATGTGAAGGAAAATTACATAAAAATAAATTGAACAACCTTAGGACTAATAAAAGGTATTATTAAACCATATGGAAACTTGTTGTCGCACCCTAAATTTTGAGCCTCCTGGATTGATTGGGATGAACCGGGTCTATTCCATCACTGTCTGGCCTTCACGGGCATTCCTGGTTCACCCTGGTACGGTTCAGGGTTCGGTTTAGGGTTGCTTTAGGTTTTTTGG
>CANYBF010933525.1:0-13876 GCA_948192965.1 Dalechampia spathulata | reverse complement strand
ATTGCATGTGATTTGAATTTTCATTAAAATCAGATAAAGTGAATATAATAATACAGAATACAAATAAAATTGAAATCCCGAACCCAACTCTGAAGAAATTCGGGCTGCTTTCCAACACAGGAAGGCTCGGGTTTAATTTCTTGGTTCATTTTAATCACTCCATCGAGCTGGTAAAATGGATTGGGTGGCGACTCTATAGCATTTCTCGACGCGATCTCTCTAGGTCCTACAGGATAACCATGGTTTCAATCACTCGGGAGCAAGCACCACGGCATCTAACGCCGAACAACGTGCAGTACTCCCACGTCCGGGATGTGCTACTCCTCACAGTGAGCTTCTATTGCAGGTTTTCAGGTTAGAAAAGCTATATTTTTGCCTTAATTTTTGCATGAGTCACCTTTTGCAAGGTTTTTGGCTCATCAGGCTATTGATTTTGCTTCAGACCTTAACTTTTGCCTGAACTGCCCCCTTGGGTTTTCAGCTCAGCGGGTCGCTCTAACTTTTGCCTGAGCAGCCTTTTGCAAGGTTTTCAACTCAGTGAGCTTTTATTCTTTATTTTATTTTGTAATAGATTTGGCTTCAAGAGAAGCTCAGGATCTTGGCACCTCCAGCAGGGGACCCACAGAGATACCTCCCTCATAGCCATATGTGGAGGGGCTATGCCTTCAACGAGGCAAAGACGATGGCATTCCAAGGCTGGTTGGAGTGGATGGGGACCCGACCTGAGAGTGAGATCAGGTGGAGCTATCCCTGGTAGCGTATACAGTATGTGACTGTGATGACCTACATAGATTTTATCCCACTGCTGGGATTCAGGTGTTGCACACACTATCGTCCTGTTAGGATCTATCGACAATATGGTCAGCGGTAGACTATACCCTGACTCACAGAGTTTGAAGGAGAAAGGCTGGTGCCTCGATTTATTGAGCATGTGGAGAGGACTTGGCCTTGTTGCTAGATAGTACTGATGGAGATTCCTAGAGCTGGACCTGCCATAGATGATGAGTACAAGCTGTGGGTGCTGCGCCACACCTGAGTCCTGTACTACAAGACATTGTTAGGCAACAATATGTAATAATGGATGATAATGCTTTATGTTTGCAACCAATATTACTTAGGGCTAAGTTTATGAACATGTGTCCCATTTGCATTAATGAGATTAAAACATTTACATGAAAAATGTTAAAACAACATAGAAGTACAGGATGTTCATCAGACTTAACCCCTATTATTGATCAGCCTCGTGTGAGATTTTCTGATCAACTATTTTAACGCTTTCCTTTTGGTTTTAAGAGCTCTAACTTTTGCATGAGTTATCTAAGTGGATTTTCAACTTATCGAGCAAATATTTTTCATTTTGCCTTAACTTTTATACGAACTACCTATGCAGGTTTTCAGCTTACCAGGCCTTTCATTTTTGTTTTGCTTTTTGTTTTGCCCTTTACTCTAGACAAAATACTTCTTTAGCCGGTCAAGGTTGACAGGTTTTGAGAATTCATTGCCTTCTAAATCCGAGATGTGGATAGTGCCTTTGGAGAGGATCTTTTTAACTAAGAATGGGCCTTCCCAGTTGGGCCTAAATTTTCTACGAGGGTCGTAGATAGCTAGTCTGACTTGTTTCAAGACTAGATCGCCTTCCTGTATGGCTACGGGTTTAACCTTCCTGTTGAATGCATTTGCCATGCGCTTCTTGTATAGTTGTAGATGATAGAGAGCTTTAGCCGCTTCTCATCAATAGTAGCTAACTATTCATGCCTGGCCTTTTTCCATTCAGCTTATGGCAACTGAGCTTTTAGAATGACATGAAGTGATTTCAGCTCCACTTCAATTGGCAATACGGCTTCTGTCCCGTAAACAAGAGAGTAGGGAGTGGCAGCCGTAGGACTCCTTACAGTGGTTTTGTAACCCCATAAGGCAAATGGAAGCTGTTCATGCCAGTCCCTATAAGTTTGTACTGTCTTGGCTAAGATGCACTTGATTGTCTTGTTAGCTACTTCGATTGCCCCGTTGGCTTGAGGATGGTAAGGAGAAGATCGATGATGCTCGATCCCATACTTTTCCAGCAAGTGAGCAACTTGGCCCTGGAACTGCACTCCATTATCTGACACCTAGTGGTATGGTATCCCATATCAGCATATGAGATTCTTCTTTATAAATTTGGTGACTTGCTTTACCTTCAGTTTACTGTAGGATTCTGCCTCCACCCATTTAGAGAAGTAGTCTATGGCTACCAGTATGTACCGATATCCGTTGGAAGTGTTAGGATGAATCTCACCCATGATGTCAATTCCCCAAGCTGAGAATGGCCAAGGCGTTGTCAAATTCTGCAATTCGACTGGTGGTAGGTGACTCAGGTCTCCATGAATCTAGCATTCATGGTATCTTCGTACAAACTATATGCAGTCTGTCTCCATGGTGAGAAAAAACTATCCTTGGCGTATGATCTTCCTGTAAAGTGTGAATATATTCATGTGGGACCCATATACACTGGTGTGTACCATTTCCATGATTGACTCAATGTCCTTCTCTGATATGCATCAAAGTTGTAGACCATCTGCCATTCTTCTGTAGAGAACACCCTGATACCAGGTGAAGTTAGCAGCTAACCTATGCAGGGCTAGCTTGTCGGTTCTGTTGGCTTCTTCTAAATAAGTACCAGTTTTCAGGAAGTTCATGATATCTGCATACCATGGGGTCTCATTTGGTTGGTCTAACACCATAACCCGTTCTCCCTCATAGCAAGGAATTCTAGACTGCTCGATGAATACAAGTTGAATTTGACTCTGCGGTCATTCACAGACTGAAGCCAGTATGGCCAAGGCATCAGCCATCTGATTCTCTTCACGTGGCATGTGAATGAATTGGCAGAAGCTAAAATTGCAAATCATAAGCTTCATGTATTCAGTATAAGGCTTGAGCCTCTCTTCTATGACATCCCACTTGGCCATGGATTGGTAAATGACTAGCATGGAATCATCGAATATCTGTACGTCTTGGGAACTAATCATTAGCAATGCTTCTAGCCCAAAGAGACATACTTCATACTCAGCCATATTGTTGGTGACTGAAAAGCTCAGCCACTTTGAAAGCATAATGAATTCACCTTCATGAGTGATTAGCATAACCCCTATACTTGCACCTCTTCTATTGACTACACCATCGAAGTGCAACTGCCATTTCTGGACATCAACTGCCCCCAAGTGCTCATCTAGGAAGTCTAGTTCAAAGGTCTCAGAGTCATCCATTGGCCTGGATGCTAAGAATTTAGCAATTGCTCTGCCTTTGATCACCTTGATTGTGATGTACTGTACATCAAACTCTGATAACAGGATCAGCCACTTGGAGAGTTTCCCTACTAGTGAAGGAGTTGTGTATAAGTACTCTATAGGGTCAACCTTGGAGATTGCCTGAACTTGGTATGACTGGAAGTAATGCCTGAGTTTCTTAGTGACCCAGACCATAGCCTTGCATAGCTTCTCAATAGTGCTATACTTACATTTAGTTGGCAACAGCTTCTTACTCAAGTAGTAGATAGCATGCTTAACTCTAACATAGTTCTCTTGAGCCATCATAACGCTACTGACTCCTCTTCTAAGGCTATATAGAGTAGTAGTGGTTTTCCCAATCGAGGTGGTTGTAGGATTGACGGGTTGGAGAGGTAATGCTTCACCCTCTCGAAACCAAACTGGCAGTTCTCATCCCAAACCATAGGCTGGTTCTTTCTCAAAAGCTTAAAGATTGGCTCATACATGGTAGTGAGCTTGGCAATGAATCTGCTGATATACTGGAGCTATCCCAGGAATCCCTTGACTTTGGTCTCAGTTCTGGGAATAAGCATCTCGATGATCGACTTTACTTTGTCAGGATCCACTTCGATACCCTTTTGGCTGACAATGTGGCTTAACAGCTTGCCAGATGTCACCCCGAATGTGCATTTCTTCGGGTTCAGCCTGAGTCCATATTTCTCAATGCATGTGAGAAATTTATCAAGAGCAGCCGTATGTTCTCCTCTGGTAGGAGACTTCACCATCATATCATCCACATAGACTTTGACCTCCTTATGGATCAAGTCATGCAACAAGGTTGTTGCAGCTCGTTGGTAGGTAGCACCTGCGTTCTTCAAGCTAAAGGGCATGACCTTGTAGCAGTAGGTCCCCCATTCTGTGATGAAAGTTGTCTTCACCTTATCTGTAACTGCCATCAGGATTTGGTTGTACACCAAGAATCCATCAGTGAAGGAATACATAGCACTAGTAGCTGCACTATCGACCAGCATGTCGATGTAAGGTAAAGGAAAGTCATTCTTTGGACATGCTTTATTCAGATCCTTATAGTCTACATAGACTCTGACTCTGCCATATTTCTTGGGAATTGGAACCACATTGGCCAACCATTCTGGGTAGTCAACCACTTCAAGGAATTTAGCATCCAACTGCTTCTAGACATCTTCCTTGACCTTTTGTGCCCATTCTGGTCAGAGGTGTTACAGCTTCTACTTAACTGGCTTGAACCCTGGCTTGGTAGGAATTCTGTGTGCCGTGATGGTCTTGTCAACACCTGGCATGTCTTCATAGCCTAGAGCAAAAGCTTTTATGTGATTTTTCAATGCGCTAATTATTTTTACTCTCTCTTCAAAGGTCAAGTCTGATGCAATCTAGAGGAGACATGGCTTGTTATCTATGTTAATGTTAACATTTTTGATGCATGATGTGTTAATGTCAAAAATGCTCATGTAATGCTCATGTTCATGCATAATTCCATCAGAATACAAATCATAAACATAAGTAAAGTTGCTCTTTATTGCATTGTACTTATTTGGAATTACATCATCATTAAAAAGTACGGAGATTGGGACATCAGTGTCCTCATACAGTAATTCCTCAAAAGTGCTATCCACAAGTATGACTATGTCTTTGTAGACCTTTAGCAGCAACATGTCCTCTATGTCTAAGTTTTGTAGTTTGGATCCCACTGCAGCGACTGTAGTGATTTTCGACTCCAAGCAGCCGATGGTGAGATCAGCAACATCACTAAAGATCTGGAAAGCTTCATCAGGGTCGATGGTAAAAGAAGCAGCAGTCTTTCCTGTTACTGCCAAGGCTGACAGGTCACATACATCACCAAAAATGGTGAATTGTTGCTCGAAGAAGTCATTCAAGTTAGGCAACTCGGAGGCATGGTCATGTTGCATCTCTCCCTGGATGAAGAGAACCATTTTGCACTCTTCTGGCTTATCTGAGGTGTAGGGATCAAATCCAATATAGTACCTCTCTTCCCACATGGTTGTAGGAATGTCAAACTCCACCAAACCTTACTGGTACCGGCCTAAGCCCCTGCCAGGCACAAAATTCATCAATTGTATCATCCTCTCCACAGCGAGACTCGGTTGGTACGAGTAGGATTTGGGCTCTCCGATGGTGGTGATCTGAAAATCGATCATGAGAGTAACATCTTCTCTGATGCAAGCCAGGGAGACTTCATCATTAGCAACAATAGTAACCACACCTTCGTTGTATGGGAACTTGATCTTCTGATGTAAGGTGGATAGCACACCTCCCAGGGGATGGAACCACGGTTGGCCCAGTAATAATGCAAATGACATCGGGATGTCTATAACTATAAATTCCACCACTGATTCGATTGGCCCGACAGTGACGGTGGTGGTGAAGGTACTAGTAACCTCCCGTTTTGACTCATCATATGCTCTGATGATGGTCTTGCAGGGTTTCAAATCTGAAAGTTGAATCTCGAGCTTGGGTAATACCTTAAGAGGATAGACATTGATGCATGACCCATCATCCACCATGACGTAGGGGGTGGAGAAGTTCATGATATTAACCCTGATGAATAGTGCTCTATTGTGGTGGATTCCCTCGGTTGGTAGATTCACGTAAGAGAAAGCGATCATGCTGGATGGTAATTCCCGGTTTACCAGCTGGCTCTTCATGTTAAAGGTAGAAGTAGAGGGAGAGATCCTTATGCTTGAGAGTGCTTCGACGATGGCCCATCAATGCTATTGGGAGGATAGCACCACGTCCCAGATGCTAATATTAGCTTGCGTCTTCTTTAGCTGCTTGACGATAACATTATCAGGCTGAGTAGCCTGATCAGCTTGTTGTGGAGCTGGAACATTGCTTGGGCCAGTCTCATCCCTAGTGGGCCTAGCCTTGGTCGGCTTTTTAAGGGCTTCTGGCTTCTTCCCAAGGTCAGGAGGAGTGAAGACCTTACCACTGTGAGTCATGTTACGGACTCGAGAGGTCATTTTGTTAGCACCTAACCCCTTCTACTGCTTGGATGGTTTTGGTGCTGGTTTGGTTGCCTTGGGAGTCTCGACCGACTTACCCTTATTGGAAGCCTATGAGTCTGATGCTTCAGGTTTAGAGGATTTTTGAGTAGCTTCTGACTCATCCTCTGAGCTCTCATACCATATGTCAATGGCACCAATGTCAAATCCACCACCGGGGCGGAAGGTGATAGCAGGCGATTGACCAATCTTCTCACTACTGAGTGGAGAAAAGGAGTTTAGAACCAGGGATTCTGGCAACCCTGATTGGAGTAAGTAGGTACGGTTGGCTTTGTAGTAATTTGGCAACGGGTTTGTTTTGGTTTAGGGTTTTGATTTTTTAGGGTCCTCAATCTCACCAGAGTGAATAAGGTTCTAAATGATGAGTCTGAGAGAGCGACAGTCATCAGTGTTATGGCAATGATGTTGGTGATAGTGGCAGTAGATTTTGGTGTCCACCGAGGCTGGGGGTGGTGTCTTGAAGTTTGGTTTGAGTGGTTTGATGGGCTTGGCTTTAAGGAGACACCCGAAAACTTTAGAAAGCGGCATTCCAAGATCTGAGAATCTTTTGGATGGGGTAGTGTTTTGGACTATATGGTTTGGTGTTTGCAGGGCATTGATGTGTTATGTTTTCGGTATTTATAGGGCGTTGGCGTAGTGAGGTTTTGGTTGTGTTTGTGTATAGGTGGTAATTTTGGGTTTTAGGAAGGAAAACTCCTTTTTCTTACCCTCAGTTTGCTCGATGCATTATCCCACTGAGTAGATGTCCTCAAAAGTGTGGAACGTCTGATACTTCAGGTTATCCTGGAAAAGTGGCAATGACCCCATGATAAGCTTGTTGATCATGTCAGATTCAAATGGCTTCTGTCTAACTAGTGTAGTTTTGTCCATCCAATGACTGAAGTAATCCATAAAAGACTCATTGGCTTTTTGTTTAACCATTTCCAAATCTATCAAGGTTACATCAAATTGGGATTTGAACCCATACTATTTATAGAAAGCAGTACAAAGAGGCTTTCACTCGACTGTGGTCACCTTGTTGAGGCTGTGATACCAAGCTAGCACTGGTCCCTCCAGTGCGATGAAGAAGAGTCAAACTATCTGATCATTTGACAAGTCAATAGTGCTCATCAGCATGGTATAGGTCTTCAAATGGTTCTTCGGGTCCTTAACTCCATTGTACTTAGGAACATCAGGGAGCTTGAACTTGGTAGGCAGCCCCTTGATAGCCCAGACAGAGAACTCATCAAAATCCAAGTCAGACCCCATGCCTTTGGTCTTCATGATGGTCTGCAGCTGTTCAATCTTCTGCTCTAAGACATTGGTCTCAGACTTCCGAACATCATGCATATGGAGTGAGACATCATCATCAGTCTCCATGTTGTACAGATTGACACCCTTCCCATTTTCCTTGATTGGAGCTGATGGGGTGATGAATTCAACAAGACTAAGAGCCTCTTGGATCTGTTATTGTAGGAGAGTCTTGAAGTCATCATTCAGGAGCTTAGCCATAGACTGGTCAATGAGCTTCTGAACTACAGTGAGTGTGGCCTCATCCAGTGTTGAGGCACCAGGGGCAGATGAAGATGTGACATTTCTGGCATTCTGTGAGTCTGATATGGTTTTGTACATGATAAAAAGAGTTAGCATAGATGCATGAGTATGCACATGTGGTTGTATATGGTGTGCATGATGCGATACATAGGATGTATGTGTGACCTATGCTAGGAAATATGTGATGTTATGGCTGCAACAAAGCAAGTTAGTATATGCATGCGTAGGTGCACGTGATGCATCATGTAGGATGTATGCGTATCCTATGCTAGGAAACATCCAACATTATGGCTGTAAAGGAAATTTGTTAGAGAATTGCATGAGTATGCATGTATGCGTGTTTGGACAGAAAACATGAAAAGGTTAGTGAGCACATAGCATGCAGTAGCACTCCCTTCCAACCTTATACCTCCATGAGAATTGGTCAATTCAAGTTCTCCTGCCCTAGGTGGGATACTAACCCGGAGTTACACTGGGAACTCGAGGTGCAATTCTTTCAAACAAGAAAGTGAATGGTTTGATCGTTGCCCGATCATATAAGGGATTATGGCGAAAACCCAACAACATTTCAACCTAGCCATATTGCTATGATAAGTGAATGCCAATAGAATTGGCATGAGGTTGTGCAACCATACAGAATCATGAAAGGATTTTGACTCTTAGCAGAGTAATACGAGCATGATCATATTGTTATGATAAGAGTATGCCCATGGAATAGGCATGAGGTTGTGCAACCATACAGAATCATGAAAGGATTCTGACTCTTAGCAGAGCAATACAGGCATGATCATATTGTTATGATAAGAGTACGCCCGTGAAATAGGTGTGAGGTTGTGTAACCATACGAAATCATGAAAGGATTCTGACTCTTAGCAGAGAAATATGTAGGAGGAAAATAGGTAAGGTCTATGCAAATCCATACACATGATAAGGCAAAGATCCACATAGCATGCAATAAGGGTCATAGTTTGGAGTATTGCTAGGCTTACTCCATGGGCTTTAGTCCAGTTTTGAGAACATGCTAAGGTCCCTTGCCACGTTATCCATAACCTATCCAACTAAATGGAATCATCGATATAGGACTAAACCTCACATCTATCCGTCAGGAATCATCGACGGTTATCAGTACAGTACAGCGAGTGGTGAAGGTAGATTCACTTTTCTAAGGAGTCGAATGGAGTCCAAGGTACTCACTCACCCATAATTATTGGCTTGACATGGGAGGTTATGTGGTGTGTGCAGACACGGACTAGTGTTGTGATGCATACAATTAATCCAACTATGATAGGAAAATTGATATGGAAACTCTTAGATGCCACCATTCTTTCACCGTGATATCCCTAGTGGAGTCGCCACTGTGAGCGCCAGTTTCTGCTGGAGCCCAGAGTGAGGCTTGTGAAAGTCACGGATCGGGGACCGCACTTAGAGTGAAAGCACAGTTTTCCTGAGGGGTTCCCTTAGGGAATGATACGGACTCAAAAGAGTCACAAGGAAGTCGCCATCGGATGGTTTTGGATTGGTCCAACCGACCCATAGCATGAGTGCTAGTTAAACCCTTTAGAGATTGGGTTTGGGTGGTGGAGATCTATTTCTATGAGTTTCCAAAATTGATTTTACCATTATAGTTGGGATTAATTATTCTAGGCAAGCAAGCATACGAGTGTAAATGTAAGCATACAGTGTGACATGTGATTTGACGTCGCAAGGTTGAACGTAGAATGACATATAGTGCTATATGACATTTGGATGGCATGCGCAATAACGAATAAGTAACATGGCATATGCGTGACATGTGAATGTGAATGACATATCATATGCATGATATAGCAACTTAGCATGATATATAAGCATATAATCATGACAAATAGCATGTATAACGTAATACGTTTCAGCGCGCTTGGATCGTTTTGGTGTTTGGTGTATACGCAGCGTATGAAGTGAGTGGCATAACATGTGAAATGAATAGCATATCATATGTATGATATGTGAGGTGATGCAAAACATGGCATATGCATGATATGTGACATGGATGACATACCATATGCATAGCATGTGAAATAAATGGCATATCATATGCATGATATATAACATGACATATGCATGGCATGTGAGGTGAATGACATGTCATGTGCGTGGCATGTGAGATGCTGTATGGTATGGCATGTGCATGACATGATATAGTGCGTATGTACGAAATGGCATGGCATATGAATGACATGGCATAATGAATGGCATACCATATGCATGATATGTGAAGTGATGTATGGCATGGCATATGCATGATATGTCATAGCAGTATATGTGTAGTGGTATGGCATATGCATGTCATGGCATAGCGGTGCGTATGTGAATAGGTATTCAACATGGTATATGACATGGCATACGGCGTGACATGGTGTATAACATGTGACATGGCATGGCATCATGGCATAATTGACATGTGAAATGACATATATATGCATGGTGTATAATATGGTGAATGACGGGTTGTGTATTATATTGCGTATTGGCGTATTGGATTGTATCGATGTATTTATATGTATAAGCATATGAAATACGGTATGTTATGGCATGACGTGGCATATACGTGTGATTGTGTCATGTGACATGGCATGTGATATGATGACATGTATATTTAGGCAAATATACGAATAAAATTTTAATGGCCGGTGAAAGGGAGTCGAGGAAATTAGGGGATACACATGAGATAAGTGGGGATTAATTATTATAAGCCAATAAATAATCTACTCGATTACACAAATGTCCTCGCATACATAATTTCCCACTGTAAGCGTCATTTTGCATGTTAAGGCCCCATGCCCTATAAGCATCATTTTGCATGTTAAGGCATTGTGCACTATGGCTCACATCCCGTTTGGTCCCGAGAAGGCTCCCGACCAAACATCTTTTCTATGCAACATGCGGTGCGCATAGGGCTATGTGCACCGCATATAGCTATGTGCTCCGCCCCGTACGAGCGAATCGGGATGCATACCATATATCGAACAAGCATCATTTGACATATGAAGACACTTTGCAGTAAAAAGTTTTTCCGTATTTAGTCCCGAGAAGGCTCCTGACCAAACATCTTTTCTATGCAACATGCGGTGCGCATAGGGCTATACGCATTGCATATAGCTATGCGCTCTGTCCCGTACGAGTGAAACGGCATGTGTTCCATATGTCCAGGAAGATGAAAATGACATTTCGAGTCACTTTGTAGTTTTAAGTTTTGCCAAATTCGGCCCCGAACGACGAGTTTCTACTAATGGGCTCGTTTTAGGGCCTGCGACATTATTCTGGCCCAAAATGGCATTCGGCATGCCAAAAAGCTGTGCCTCACGTAGGCACCAAAGAAAATGTGTTCTGTATTCACAGAACACTCAAAATAGGCTAAATCGGGTGGTGGGCCCCACCAGTAGCTCGGTGGGCCCAAAAGGTGGCAAGTGGCATGCTGAGCACTCTACCTTGCATAAGGCAGCAAGTGGGATGTGTTTTATGCATACAGAACACTCAGAATGGATTACAATGGGTAGCGGGCCCCACTAATAACTGGTGGGCCCCACAGCGCGATGGGCCCGGAATGTGGCATTCGGGATGCCACGGGATGTGCCTTGTGTAAGGTAGCTATGAAATGTATTCTGTAAGTATAGAATACACAGAATAGGCCAATAGGGGTAGCGGACCCCACTAGTGCCTGGTGGGTCCCATAGCGCGGTGGTCCTGGAATGTGGCATTTGGCATGCCAAGTGCTATGTAGTGAGTATAAGGCATTCTGTGTGTACAAAAATGCATAGAATAAATCGATAAAGGTGGTGGCCCCACCTGTGCACTATTTCAGGTGAATAGTGCCAAAAACCCAAAATGCCATATTTTTCATTCTGTAAGCCTTGCCTCGCGTAGGTGGGAATAAAGCGTATTCTGTATAAACAGCACACCTAGAATAGGCTAATGAGGGTGGTGGGTCCTGCCAGACGTGCCTTGTGCACCGGAATGCACAGGGGAAGCCACGGAGGCATGTGTGCATAGTTAGGGTTGATATCGGGGACTAATACCGAGCCGAATCAATTGAAACTTGATATTGCACGAGTGTGAAAAGTCAGGGTCAACAAGGACATTAATGAAACTTGGATATGCATCTATACTTGAATGCATAGGTGTGTAATAATATAAATAAGGGTAATTACTTATGACTTATTCAAATATGAATAAATTATGATTAAATATTCATGATGAATAGTAATTTGTTTAAGATGCTTAATTGGTTGAAAAGCATATATAATTACTACTTATGATGAATGTCATGTTACAACATGAAAATCTGCAAATATGACTATCATGATTAGAAATTGAAGTATAACTACATGAAATGGATATGTATGAATTCATTATGGTGAGAAACTTTGTGCAAAATGTAAACAGCTTTACTAATTAAGTGAATAATGAAATTTATCATAGATGCAATGAAGGAATAGTGATAGTGACTACTAATTATCTAAACAGGTTTATCCTATCTAAGATTTTCATAATCGATAACTAGATCAATAATGGAAAGGTGTACATAAGTACATTATATTTATTTATTTATTTATTTATTTACCATACTTAGGATACCTTATGATGAGTCTACGTAGGAAGTGAATTACAAATGTTATCTTATAATGATGTTTTATGCATTATTGAAAATTTATGGTGTCGCACCCTAATTTTGGACCGTCTTGACTCGGATCGAATCCGGGATGATTCAGGACCATTTTGGGTTGTCTTGGGCCACTCCGGGTTGATTCGGATCATTCCGGGCCATTCTGGGCCAATTCTGGCCCATTTTGGGGTGTCATACGTGATCGCATATGTTTGTGACACGCCGCATATGTACAAACATACGCGTTCACATATGTTTGTGACACGCCGCATATGTTTGGATACGCGATCGCGTATGTCTCTAGGGTAGATTTTTTAAAAGCTTTGGAACTCCATTCGGACGAGGGTTGGCAATTTTAGGTTGGCAATTTTTAGGGTTTCAGACTTTTTGACCTATGGGATTTTGAGCCGTCAAGAGACTAAAGCGTGATTAATTATCTTAATTAGGTTTTTTGATTATTCTAAGCAATTAGGGTTAAAATAAACTCACAAAATCACTTAGACTTAGGTGGTTTTATTCCCTAACGCTTGGATTCAGACTAATTTCTTCCTCCCCTATACTCGGATCTAAGGAGAATCTACAAGAGGTTAGTAAATCCATCGCTTTTTATAATTTTTATGTATTTTTCATGATATCCATGCTTAATTCTTATGAAAATTGATCTTATTTATTGCTTTTGCGTATGATTTTTGCGTATTTCTGATATTTTGCACATGTTTTCGTTTTCCGTGAACATGTGCGATCGCGTATGATCATCTCCATATCATATGCGATCACATATAATCTTGCACGATCGCGTATGTTAATTTCAATAACATGTGCAATCGCGTATGTTTTAAATGTTATTTTGATTTCTTTTAATTACCGAGTGATCTGTGTTATGTTTTAAGCCCGCACATGTGATTTTCTCATTGTTTTCTTCAATCGCATATGATCATGTGCGATCGCGTATGTTAATTTCAATAACATATGCGATTGCATATGTGTCAAATTTTTTCTTGATTTCCGCATTTTCCCTATATTATTTTAAGCCTATCCGCATGATTTGCGTATTAAAACCTTGAGTTTTGTAGCTTGAATGATGGATTTGAATGTCTAAAGATGAACTCATATGATTTAGATGTTCTATGGCGTGTCTGTGTGATTTTGTTTGATTTCCGTGATCCGTGTGTATGTTTTAAATCCCGTGCATATGTTTTTACATCCTGCGCATATGATCATACGCGATAGCGTATGATCATACTCGATCGCGTATGATCATCACCATATCATACGTGATCGCGTATGATCTGAAAATACGATTTATTTTCTTGATTTCCGCATTTTCCTTTTGATTATTTATGTCTGTTTGCATGATTCATGCGTTGATTTCATGATTAATGTCATTATTATTCTTG
>CANYBF010933390.1:0-11665 GCA_948192965.1 Dalechampia spathulata | reverse complement strand
GTTAAGGATGACAAATAAAGTATGCAAAAATATATGCACAATGTTGTTGATATTGATGTTTATTGATAAGGATCATAATGATATGCATATTAAACAGTGAAATAAACGTAAAGTTAGTATGTTATTGTTTAATGCAGATAATTGAATAAATGATAAGGTAATATTTTATGATGGTATTATTTAGTAAAAATTAGATAATTTATGAAATAAATGTACTATGATCTGATGAGGTTATAATTACATGATGACGATATATTAATGATGATATACCAAATGCTTACGGAAAATCATGTGTCGATTGACAATAGTGATGTTTAGATGTAAAATTTGAAAATGATTAAATAGGGATATTAAAATGAGAAGATGTTATGATCTATTTTATATGATATATAAATGAATATTTTTGTCATATATGATGTGTTTAAGCACCACTGAGTTTTATACTCAGCGTTCATCATTTGATGGACGTAGGTTCACGGATGGTTACGAGCACGGATTTCCCAAAGGACCAACTCAGCAGAAGTTTTGAGGACAAGGACTTGGTTAGGTGCAAGTTAATGATTTAAATTAATTCATCTGTAAGGCAATAAATATAAGAAAGTAGCACAGAGACTAAGTCTTCCGCAAAGCCTAGAACGATGCATCACTATTTCATTTACAGGTAAAAAACAAGTTAGATTATTAAAGTAGAATATAAAAAAAAAAGTTCATAGAAATCCCTTGTAGCGTAATTAGTGGTTTCCACATATTGGAGATCATTAATTATTTTACGGGAGCATGTTACGGTGAGGTGTGACAGTTATTAATGGAAAAATTAAATCCTTGTTCAACAAGACAAGATACTGAAATAAGGTTCTTATGTAAACTTGGAAAAAAATAGCAATTATTAAGTTCTAGCTTTAAACTAGAAGCTAGGTGCAAAATATAGGTTCCTACTTCTAATGCAGCAACTCGTGCTCCATTAGCAACCTTAATATCAGTATCATTCCTGCTTAGCTTCCTCCTGCTGACCAGCCCCTGCAAATCATAACAAATGTGAGATGCACAACTAGTATCTAATACTTAACTCTTGTTACTATAAATAACATTAGAGTTAACCTCAATCATAAATATACTTGAAGAAGAAGCTCGGTTCTTCTTTACCATCTCCAAGTACTCCTTGTAGTTTCTCTTCCAATGCCCATCCTTATTGTAATGGAAGCAAATACCCTTAGGGGGTTTCTCTGCAGCTTTCTTACCTACACCTCTTTTGCTCTTTAGGGCTGGATTCTTACCTTTCTTCTTGACTGTGCCCTTCTTTTTGGCAGGCCTAAAAGAACTAACTACCACTGCTGCTTTAGTACTCTTCTTATTGGCTTCCTGAGCATATTTTAACAAATTAATAAGCTCAGGGATGGTAGTTTCTCCCTTATTTATTTGATAGTTAAGCATAAACTGTGCATAACTATTAGGTAATAACTGCAAAATAAGATCAATAGCCAACTCTAGTTTCAGTCCAAAACCAAGACCTTCCAGCCTTTGTATATAGCCATGCATCTTAATGCCATGAAGGACTGCTGATGACCCCTCTGCCTCTTACACCTAAAGAGTTCCTTTAAGAGCTTAAATCTCTCAATCCTTGCTTTTTCCTTAAAAAGCATTTTGAAATAAGTAGTCATAGTATGAGAGTTCATAGTCTCGCATTGCTTCTGAAGATCATTCTCCATAGCTCCCAGCATAATATTGCTAGCCATCTCATCCTCTTGCTTAAACCTATTGTAAGCATCTCTGATTTCTTTATAGGAGTTTGCTACAGGCGTGCGTGGATAAGCTTAATCCAATAAGGTTGATTTGATGAATCCAGTCTATGTAGTTGGATCCATTTTGTTTATGTTTGAGAATTCCGCAGAGATCAACTTTTCTAGACATTTTAGAAAAATCTTGAGAAAAGGAAGAAATAATGTGTTATTAAAAACATTATGTATTTGAAAAACATAATAAGGTCTTTTATTAGTTTTTATCTCCTACTATTTTATTACGAACTAATAGCCCTCAACTATTAATTTGGGAAGCTTATGTTTTGCCTTCCTTAGTGGGTCAGTATCCAATGACCATTAAGTCCAATCTTGAGTTTGCTCAGCAAACTGGAACTTAATGTCAATAGGTAGATATCTCTTATGTCAATCATATCTCTATATGATTATTAAATCATTGAGTTATCAACGTCTCTTGATACTTATGTTATCTTAATAACACAATTCCCCAAACCAGCTTATAAAATATTTTACCTTGGGTATGCCCAATAAATAAAACATTTTATTCAAATCTGACCCATTTTTTAAAACTTGGATATACCCCATGTTAAACAGGCTTAAGTATGCATAATAACCTGAATGACAAGAAGCTCTCCACCTTTATCTTAGAAAATGGAAGGCCTTAGATTTATATTCTTTTGAGGGATTTATTTCCTTTTATGTCCTTTAAAAACATTTAAGGTGAGTATGTGCAATTGCTGCACCATGCATGGGTCTGGCTCATACATACTATGGCATGCTTCATACAACTCATACATACATCATTATAATAATTTATAATATGATGATTATCGACTTCTAAGTCTAAGGTCAAACCTAGGTTATACATGATTTTACAAACCCCAAAATTTGAAATAATGCTATTATATTACCAAATTTGCCTTAGAGTTCCACTTTTAATCACACCTTTGCTCCTTTGCTTCTTTTGCCTTCTTTTGTATCTTTTACACCCTATGTAATCTAATTATAAATATCAATAGTAGAAACCCTAATTTACATTTGGGGGGACTAGATGAGAAGAGAAAAACAAAAAAGATTTTAAGGAAAGGCAAGACTCGCAGGCCCTATTTACTAAAAAAAATAAAATGATACATATGCTCAATCATATTGGGCTAAGTCCATAATCACCATCATATCATTCATCCATACATACATTTAAAATAAATAATCTTCTCTTAATGTCATTTTGGTTTTTCTATTTTAAAATTAAAACAAATTTTGCCTTTTAAAAAAGTGATTAGGCTTGCATTTAAACATATGGATTACATATTTTGAATTCTATTTGAATAAATTATTTATTAAATTAAATAATCATCCAATAGTAATATATTAATTATTTAATCATACTTTAAATATTAATATATCACTTAAAAAATAAAACAGAAGTCAAAAACAATAAGAATCCTTATGATGCTCAAATTGCTCCTTTTAAGAGTTTTAATTTAAATAAAATACTTATTAATCTTCAAAATTAATAAAATTTCATTTTTAAAACATTTAATAGATCTAAAACATTAAGATACATTAATTAATGAAAAACATGAGCAATTAAGAGCATAAGAACATGATTTCCATAAAATCACATCCAAATCAAATAAAAATTCATTCAAAATACTCTTTTATCAAGTTAACACAATCACTAATTAGTTCATTACATGTACAACAATTAAACACACAATAATCAAGCAAGAACATTAAGAATAACATAAAAAAACCATTCGGGTTTTCAATAGAAGCATACGTAACATATGAATTTTTATCTCATAACATTTCCACACATATATATGGTTTTTTTAATAAAAACCAATTTAATTTAATTGAGAATAAGTGGTTAAAATTTCAAATCCAAATTCAAACATTAACCTCTTCAAAATTGAAGAAAATCCAAGCCATAATGAGCGAAAAATGAAATCTTATATGTTCTATGCATAGATTGCAAACCAATGGCTCTGATACCACTGTTGGTTAATGAAAAACTTGTTTAGCAGTAAAAGATGTAATTTAAAATTTTTAAAATATATGATTTCATTGGATCTAGTAATTCTATACATAGAAAACATTAAACACATGAAAGATTATATAAGTAGAGACTGAAAAACTTCCTTATAAGCCGATCTATTTCTTTCTTATCCTTCTGAAAAGTTATAGCAAACTTTTCAATCCCCAAGGATAAAGGATCTCTAAACAATTCACACAAGTTATGAAAATGATTAGTAATCAAATTACTATTTTTTTAAAGACTAGTAAAATAAAACATAAAGAGCAATGGATGAAGAATGATAATTGAATTCAGTTTTCTTCTTAATGTTTTATCAAAACGGAATTGTTTTTCCTTGTTCTTATGCTTCAAAATTCATAAAAATAGAAGTAAAAGAGAATCAACTAAATATGCTTCTATCATTCTATTTTTTTCACCAAAACATAATGATATAACCCTAATTAGGTTTAAGTTATAATAAGTCAAGTCATGTGCATGTCACATATTCTTGCATGTGATTCTCATGTGATTAACTTAAATCTCCTTCCTGAAGCATATGTCAATCATGTGTACTTCCATTTAATTCACCATACATGAACAAGTTATGTGACATTTACATTCTGACCATTAAGTCAATTAATTCCGTCAAAAATTCGTATATACCATGCATGTATAACATGTCATCTTAAATCACTTGTATCTTGAGTTCTACTCATCAGATTTCAGTGATCTTTGTTTCAAATCGAAGATCTTTGTTTCAAATCAAAGATCTTTTCATGATCTTTCTAATGAACATAAAAAATCTAGGTTATCCTATAACCATAAAATTTACATCATCAACATCCATTCATGATTATCATTCCTTTACTTTTAGTGTGTGACATTTTAGGTTCTTAACATGTTGGCAACATATGAATCTATTATCAACTCCAGCATATGTAAATCATGAGTGGTGTCAAATCACACATCATGACTACTAAAATGTCAAGAGGTCATTAGTTCGACTACAACCCTTCCATATCAAATTCCATACAATAAACTTCTTTCACCATCTACTATCTCATTTAGGTTTAAGTATGGATTAATGTCAACTCAATGCATAATCAATTATGTTAGATTATGCTCTAAATTTGATGTTTCATGTACCATAATCTTTATTCCCAAAATACCCTTATGAAACTCATTCATCAATAGGCATTCTACTCTAGCTAGAGATTCCTGAATAACGAATATTACATGAATCAATGAGATAAAATCCTTACATTTAATCTAGGGTGGTGAATCCTTTATTGATAAACAAATGCATTCAACCACTTCACACTATATCCAACCTCCAAGTTATGAATGCCTTCTTTGGAGGAATAAAACATAAGAGTCAAAACATAGTGATCCATAATTAAGATAACCTTGTTATCTCAAGTCTTAAGGATACTTACACTACTGATATGAGTGAGATATATTTCACAGACATAGATTAATTATCCATATGAAATCTCATTGGCAAGACCTCCAATGAGTCAATCCTCTACTGCTCATCCACATGTTCACTTTAGATAACTCTTGTCATGATGAATGAGAATCATCCCTAAAGGAAGTATAACATGTGCTGATCTTAACTACATTAATAATTTCCATTCTCATTAATACATTGATCAGGGATCATTTAAATATTGAACATTTGCATACAATAAGAATCTCATTTTATAAACTCTTTATGAATTCCTTTGTACTGTTCCAATAATTTGGAATTCATTATTTAGTAAATAACCTTTCTAGTAAACTAAATAATGAATAATGCCTTTTATTGATCAATCATTTAATTAATTATAATAAAATATGATACTCTAGAGCATACATTAATAATGAGCTGACTCACCCTTAGAAATAGAACACCCAAGAATTGTTAAATAAAATAAGAACTGTGAGATGGGAGCTATTGATAAACTTCACTGCCTTGAACAATAACTATTATATTTAGGTAAGTGGTGGGATTAAAAAAATAAAAAGAAAGGGGAGATATGGTTGTTTAGAAGAAGAATATGTGCTTGGTGTTTAGAAGAAGAGTATGTGCTTTGTGTTTAGAAGAAAAGGACTGGTATCAAATTAGATCTTAGTCCTCTCATAACAAGGTAAGCCAAAGTTATATTTATGAAGGAAGTTGTTTAAGGCTTATGAGTATTGATAAGTGATTATGAACATCTTATTTACGTGGTGTTTCATAAATTGTTAGTATTGTTTGAACAAATAAATTAAAGTCTGGATGTGAATGTAATATAAACCATAGTGAATCAAACTAAATTATTGAATGAATATATAAGTTTAATGCATATGCGAATAACTAGTTCATATGCTAGTGTTTGTAAGTTTCATAGGATCAAAATAGAAAGGTAGTATATGAACCTAGAATAGTATGAAGGTTAGAAGGACAAAGATTAAGGAGATAACTTATTGTATTAAGCTAGTGAACGTAATGCTTATACCAAAGTGTAGGCTTGAAACGCTGGTTAAACTATGAGAATATGAGTGATTGCTAATATATATATATGCGTATGATTAATGAACTGTTATGTTTCCAGATAGGATATTAAAGGTGTAAGTATAAGCATATGTAATTGAACTAGTAAATTAAAATAAGGTCTGAAGCGTTAGACATGTGTTAAATGCAAAATACATTTAAAATAGGAATTCAATAACTGGAAATTGTTTACTCATGGAGGAAAATCAATGGACAATACATGTTAAGAATAAATGCATCTAATAGATGCATGAGTACTTAGAATCGCATAAATTCATCTCCACCAAACTCAGTTTCCTAAGCTTAGTGATTGCTTACATCACTAGGCAATGGAATGTTGACCAAAAATGCATTTAGTTCCCTTTGTGATGGGTTATTGTTAGGTGTTGAGGACTTATGCTTCTAGAATGCATGAAATGTGATAGAACTGTGCAGTTTAGAAGGTAGTAAATTGAAATCATTAAGCTGCTACACGTGTAAAATATAACTACAGTATACATTGATAAATGAACATTTTTGTTTACTTCTCTTGAATATAATCAATAGAAATTTAAAGAAATGATATATATATCATGAATAAATTAAAAGAGTTTAAATGGAAATATTATAATAAGTGACACAAAATGTTTCATGAGTATACTGCCTTGTAAATTGATTATGTTAGAGGACTATTTCTTGTATCATAAATATGTTAGGAAATATATGGATTATAACCTAAGATTAACTTAAATTAAACTTGGTTTGAATGTTAAATATGTTATCCTTGGATAACCTAAACTCATGAGATAATGAAATTAATAAGTTGTTATTATGTACTATAAAATTTATATTAATATTTGTAAGGAATCAAGCTTAAGATATAAAATAACAAAGATGCAGACTAGATGAACCTCATAATCCTTGTTTAAGATTGGACCGTAGTAGTGAACTATTGAGAATGATAATAATTATGCTGAATATTGGATCACCAAACATGAATTAGGAAGTCAAAGCACTAATTAATTGAGTGAGTGTTGATTCATGTTTTTTCTATACTATTATATGTGCATGAAACTGTCCATATATCACTCTTTGAAGGTGTTGAGTCATATGGTTATTATGCGGTGCTAATAAGATAAATATGTATATTAAATGAAAAGTCACTAAATAGAATTCTTGTTTAAAATGCATAAGCATCACATGTTGTATACATTAATGGGAACATTTAAATTAACCTTAACTTCACATGATAAAATTGGATATCAACTTAAGAAAGGATTTGGAGCATAATGATTAGTTATAGACTGCTTAGATGTTTATATGCACATAAATAACCACACTTAAGTCATTGCTTTTACTCAAAATTAATTATTGCTTTAACTGATGTCTGTAATGGATGGGATAATTCCTTTGAATTTGGATTGTTTATGTATATTCAGTGTTTGCTCTTGAAGTCATTGCACCTTGTACTAGGATGAAACTAGACTAAATGGATTAAGGAAACTATTAGGTGGCATGCGCTTAAGGTGAAGAGATTAGCGGAACTGTTACTCCCATTTCACTTGTAGATAAGGGCAGGATGAACAGGCATGTGCTTAATAATACTAAATGATAAAATAAAATCTATTAATATAAAAAAAATTGGAAATAAAAAGGTATAATTATTAATATATATATATATATATATATAGTATTAATAAATTAATTTAGACTATTATTTGTCTATTAATGGGAGTCATTTACTTGAAAATGATTACCATGTTCTAATTTATCATGTTCTAATTCTATAAGCTTAACTACATGTATGGTAATTCATTCATATCTTATAAGATTGTACACCTTCATAAGTGAGTTAACTTCTTATTTTCATGTAAAATAATGCCTTTTTATTATAGTTGAGATTAATTATTTACACGTATGAAATTATTAATGCAATATGACTTGGTAATAGTTGATCTAAGTTATGTTTGTGCTTATTTTTATTAATTTTATAAATGAGATGGTTAAGTAAATAAAAGCTTACTTAGAGGTGAATGTTTATGGTAAAGTTATTTATTAGTACTTATGAAGATTGATGTTATCTATTTGAATGAAGACTATAATATTGTATATAAAATGTTATGGAAGCTTATGAAAATATATAGTGAATTACTAGTAAACATTTATTATGGTTGTGCTTATTAATTAAGTTAGTAAATTTAAATATAACAGACTATGCACATTTGATAAGCGTATTGACAAATATACATGTATCTATGGATATTCTCTATTGGTTTAGTGATTGTTTACTGGTACATTTAAAGTTATTGATGATACATAATGATATGAATTATGTTATGTATATATATATATTTAAAGGCTTATTAATTTTAGATATATTATCATTAATATAGTGAATATTTAATTGATATTTATTTTATTTTATTTGGATATGTGATTTATATAGACATTATGAATAATTATCATTTTACAATTAAGTGAGCATTACGCAGTCGCATACATAGTAAGGGTATAAATCATGCATCATATAACATTAACATAACATTATGAAAGAATAAGGGAGGTATAATTATATATATATATATATATATATATATATATATATATATAAAGAAATTACAAAACAAAAGAATATAGAGAAATTACAAAAAATAATAAAATCAAATGATTTTAGTAATTTGCTATATATATATATATATACATACATACAGTGGATGATATAATGATGGTATTAATACAATTACAATTACATTTACAGTTATAGTTACATTTACAATTACAATTACAATTATAGTTACAATTACTATTACAGTTACAGTTATAGTTACAATTACAGTTATAGTTTCAATTGTAGTTACTATTACTATTACTGTTACAATTACAGTTATAGTTATAGTTACAGTTACTATTATAGTTAATTATAATTATAATTACAGTTACAGTTTTAATTACAATTACAATTACAGTTATAGTTATATTTACAATTATAGTTACAGATATAGTTACTGTTACAGTTATAGTTACAGATATAATTATAGTTATAGTTACTACTATAATTATAGTTATAATTACAATTATAATTATAGATACTTATACAAATATAGTTACAGATATAAATATAAATACAATTATAGATATTGATTTACAGAAAATATAAAGGTACTAAGAAAAAATATAAATAAATCATTGAAAACATGTCCAATACAGATTATGCATAATTAGAGATAGAAATTGCCATAATCATAAAAAATTGATGAGTTCATAGAAAAAGGTGAATTCATAAAGGAATGATGAAATGCTAGAGAACAGATGAATGCAACATACATTTGCATTCATTATTATATAGCATGTCAGTTTGATGTAGAAAGAGTAATGCAATATTGAAATTTGCAATTATCGATACTAAGCGAGTTTTCATTATTAATGGTTGATAGAGCAAAATTATCACCAAATTATGGGAAAACTAATGAGTATACAAAGTTGATAGTAGACATTTATTATTTATTATTATAATAATTTTATTATTACCATTTTATTGATTATCAAAAAGATATTTGATTGATTTACACGAAAGTTGAGTTATTTGTAGAGATGGCTACCAGAAATTACTGTTTTTCATCATTTGAGTAATTAAATAATGATGGGATAATTTTATTTATCATTATGTTTATTATGATTAACTATTATGGATTTTCTTAAATTATTTATTTATTAATTATATTTATATTATAACAAGATAATTAGATTCTTTCCATAGTATTCTTATTATTAGACACCACTAATTTTTATACTCAATGTTTATAATTTGATGAGCGCAAGTTAGGATAATTCAAAGGGACATCTAGATCACTGAGGCACCAGCGTAGTCAGGATTACTCCAAGGCTTAAATGACCCTCAGAACTATGCTTGGACTGTGTAATATATTCCTAGCAAAAGTTCTATTATGCAACTATCATTATACCGTTTAAAGGCAGTAAAATCTTTTATGCTTGTAAATTAGCAGATATGCTAAAACTATCTAGAGTATGGCTTATTTAGACTTTATAATTAATGTTTAGCTATAGGAAGTGATAGATGGCATACCATATTTATGATGTGAATGTTTTATACGACGGGTGATACAAAAGTCACAGGCTATAAAATAAATAATTACAAAAATAGGTCAAATATATTTTATCATTATTTGGAAAAAAAATATTCACAGATCCTTTGTAGAGTGATTAGTAAATTCCTAAGTTACAATTTTTATTAATCACTCTATAGGAGCATGTTTCACCAATTAGGTATGATATAGTGCACGCTGCTATCTATATATCCCACATAAATGGATTTGCCCTGTACAGAAAGATCCTATGCCGAGCTTATTCTTAGCTTACTATGAAGAGAAACTATGTACAGTTTGTTCAATAATTTCATGAGTGTTAGATTTATGAAGATTTGAGACATCCCACTAGTCAAATTGCAGAATTTGATGACATCATGGCCTTTTTATCTTGGAAATTTGATATCATGGGTGAGATTCATCCAAATGCATCCAATGGCATTAACACATACTAGTGGTTATTGACTACTTCTCTAAATGGGTGGAGGTAGAATTATATAGTAAACTAGGGGTAAAGCAAGTTGCTAAGTTTATATAAAAGAATCTCATATTTTGATATAGGGTACTACATCACTTGGTATCAAATAATAGAGTATAATTCCAAGGCCAAGTGTTTGATTTGCTGGAAAGGTATGGGATTGAGTATCATTGGTCTTCTTCATATCACCATTAAGTTAATAGGGCATTCAAAGTGGTCAATAAGACAATTAAGAAGATCTTAGCTAAGACAGTGTGGACTTATTGGGATTGGTATGAGCAGTTACCATTTGCTCTATGGGGTTACAAAACCACTACGAGGAGTCCTATGGGTGCTACCCTCTACTCTTTAGTTTATAGGATAAAAGCCATATTAGTAGTCAAAGTGGAGCTGAAGACTTTGGATTATTCTAGAAGCTCAATTACTAAAAGCTAAGTGGAAGAGAGTCATCTATGAGCAGTTAGTTATTATTGATGAAAAGTGCCTAAAGGCTTTATATCATTTACAACTTTATAAAAGGTGCATGGCAAATGCATTTGTAAGAGTAGGGCATCCCGGACGCGGGAGCCCCGCACGCTGTTCGGCGTGAGATGCCGTGGTGCTTGCTCTCAATGGCGTATCCCGTTTTAATTTTGAAAACAATACGTTTTATGATGTGGAGTCGCCACCTAGTTTGTTTTGTCAGTTCAATTGAATGACTAAAAGAAAACTAGGAAATAAAACCCGGGCCTTCCCGTGTTGGAAAGCGGCCTGAATTTCTTCAGAGTTTGGGTTCGGGGTTTTCAATTTATTCGTATTCCATCTTATTATGTTCACTTT
>CANYBF010933252.1:0-28154 GCA_948192965.1 Dalechampia spathulata | reverse complement strand
CAACTTCCTCGTCGTTCATATTAGTAATAGTATGTTTGTTTCTTTCAAAATTATTGTAAATATGTTAGTCTTTTAATTATTAATGATATATTGTGTTCAAATTTTAGCCCCTCCTTCGTTGATTTCCTGGCTCTGCCACTGGATGGAGCAATTATACAATATTACTTTTAAATGAAAATATATAAGAAAATAAGTAAAATATAATAAAAAATTTATAGATATAAAGAAGTTAAGAAATTTGATGGAATTAAAAAAGGTCATAACTTGGTTGGAAAAGAATGTCAATAGAAATATTATTTAAATAAATAATGTCCATGGTTGCTTCTTCCATTGAAATGGTTGGTCAAAGTCAATTCTTATCTTGCCCTTCCAAGGGGTCCATTTCAATGTGCTGGTCTCCCAGCTCACTTTAACATTTCCCCTCTGCAACGCCTCTAGCGTCGCGTTTCTTCCACGCGCCTCCGTAATGTGACCACCTTTCAGCCTTCCCGGCCTTTCAGGTTCTTTTTCCCGCCAGAACTGGCCTAAGTTAATTTTCATTTAATTAAAAAAAAGAATTAAATTTTAAAATAGAAGATAATGGGAAAATAATTGTTTATATTTTATTTATTGATTAATGGCTGCATGAAAACAAATCAATTTCGAAATTATAATGGATAAAAATAGAAGGATAAGTCATCCAAGAAAATAAAAAGCAATTATGGCGGTTGATAATTTTGCATGTGCAATGAAATTATGACCAAAATTAGGTGATGAAGACTCCAAAAAGTCCTAATTCTAATATTAATTTTAATTTCTATTTTAAAAAAGATTGATTTTAATTAACTAATTACTAAAAAACGAAATTATATTTATTTTTTTGGGGAAAAAAGGAAAAGAAAAGAAAAAGACTTCCCTTTTCTTTCTTTCTTTTTTTTTTTTTTTGTTATTACCGGTTCTCGTTGCTTTGAACCTGTCGCCGTTGGTTGTGGACGTTGTTGTTGGGAGGTTTGGTCTCCCTTTTTGAGCCTTTAATTTCATTGCTTATTTTCCCCTTCTTTTGACGACGGATTCCAGCTCCTGAAACCTCCTGAAATAAAGGGTCTTTTAGTTAAGTTCTTTTTAGGAAAGGTTTTTCTTGCTTTGATCTTTTTCTCTTCCCCTTTGGTTTTGAAGTTTTTACTTTGTTTTTAATCTTATTTTAAATGTGGGGTTACGCTGAACCTGCTGATTCTTACTATGAAGTCCGTCCTGAGTGCACGGATGTTCCAAAGACCCGATTCAAAATCAGGGTTTGTGTTTTTTTCCTTGTCTTATGATGGAATTTTGTTGAGAAATTGTTCTTAATTTGGATCAGTGATTCGTAATATGATTTTTTTGTGGCAATATTTTACAATTTGGTGAGTATCCATTTTGCTAATTTGGATCAGTTCTTCATCATTTGGTTCTTAGTGGATTTGATTCAATACCTGGGCGGTACCTGTTCTGAAATTTTGGATCCAAGCTTTATACTTTGCTTCTTCTATCTCTTTGTTTTTGATATTTGATGAGTTCCTGTTTTGTTAATTCGGGTCAGTGCTTTTATACTTTTTGACTCTTCATATTATGTATGATTGTCTTTCTGCAAATTTGGATCAAAGCTTACCATTTCATTCTTCGATGCTTAAATTTGATATTATGCGATCAGCTGTTTTTTTTAATTTGTAAAGCATTATAATTCGGTTCTTGATAGGTTTAGTTGTGATTTTTGATAAGGACCTAATGCAGTAACTTGGATCCGTGTTTTATAATGCGTTTGCTTATGGCTACATTTGATATTTTTTGCTATCTGAATGAATGTGTGTTAATATAGAGTAGAGACTTAGCATATGATTTGTGAACTGTTACGGAATCAAATTCATACATTTGAAGTTGCAGCAATGTTGTATGAATCCTTGCAATCTGGCTGGGAATGTTATTTTTGGATCAGAAATGAAGTTTGTTGTACTATTAATTGGTTTTGCGTGGCTTATGTTCTACTTGAAACTTCTAACTTATCTTTTTCTAGGCAATACTGATGTCTTTCTTGATCTGCTTATACAGTCTGGTAAAACATTAAGTGCAAGGAAATGGCAAAGTGCATTTTCTCCTGAAGGTCATCTAGATATAGGCAAGACTCTTGGTCGAATCCAACGTGGGGTAAGTGCATTTTTGGGAATTGAATCTTATGATCATTGTGTAAGATTGAAAATTCAAGGTTATGCATCTCTATTTCTCCTTTTCTTGTGGACTCAGGGGATCCATCCATCAATTAGAGGGGAAGTTTGGGAATTTCTGCTTGGTTGTTATGATCCTAAGAGCACGTTTGAAGAAAGAGAAGAGATACGGCAGCACAGAAGGTGTTCTGTTTTTACTGGTTGACTAGATGTAGACAAGGGAAAATAATATGGAACGATGAGTAGATATTTATTTAGGTTTCACATGCGACAATCTTATTTGTTCGATACCTGTATTACTTAAATTCTACAATTTCCCTTGTTTCTTTGTCATCTGTTGTCATGCTTTTCTTATCATTTTTAGGACACATTGAAGAGTTGTTAACTTGTTCTTATGTTACACCTTCAGGACTCAATATGCTAGGTGGAAGGAAGTTTGCCGTGAACTTTTTCCTGTTGTTGGAAGTGGTCGATTTATTACAGCACCTGTAATTACTGAAGGTGGTCAGCCCATTACGGAACCATTAGTACTCTTGGAGACAAGTCAAGACAAGGCCGCAAATTCTGCTCCATCAAATGTTAATAATATCGATTCTATGTCAGAAATTGTAAAAGAGCTTACTAGTCATGGTCCTCTGGATAAGAAAGTAATCCAGTGGTTACTTACATTACATCAAATAGGTTGGTTAAGCTTGGATATTTCAAATCACACTCTTTCTTTGTGCCTCTTTCACTTTTGCTGTTTTTCCAATGCTTTGTTTTTATTAAAAGTGAAAAGCATAAGGATCAATGTCTTTTCATTCAGTTTATTAATGGTTAACTGACATTGACCTTTGCTGTTTCTTCTTGATTTCACATTCATTGCCTTTGACTTCACATCACTTTTGCAGTGTCAATAATGTCTTATCAGTCACTTCTATAAATCTCTCACCGTCTCTGTTAAAAATGAACTATTTTCCAAGCTCTTTTTTTTTTTGCATGCCAAACACACGAGGCATTGTCAGTATCATTGTTATATGAAGTCATTCCAAGTCTATAGATTCATTTGCATGTCATTTTTTCTGTTTTGCATGTCATTTTTTTCTGTTTTGCATGTTTGCTTCCAGGTATATCCAACTCTTCATACTTCATAAAACTTTCTGTTATGTAATAGCAGCCAAATTCCAATCCATGTTTTTGTTTTGATATTTCTCTGCCATGTTGTGACTTTTTGTGTTTGGATCATCATGTATTAGGTCTGGATGTGGTCCGCACTGACAGGACATTGGTATTCTACGAGAAGCAAGAAAACTTGTCAAAACTTTGGGATATTCTTGCTGTTTATGCTTGGCTTGACACAGATGTTGGCTACTGTCAAGGTAGGTCTACATGACATTTTGTTATTATGGACTCATGATGAGATCAACATCTTACAAATTTTTATCATTTGCTTGATTTTTTAGCTACTTCTAGCTTTGCCACTCCTCTTTCAATGTGTTCAGTTTTGGATTGCTACATGGATACCAGTATGTGTGGGATTGACCAGATATAAATAATCAAAAGTATGAGTTAAACAAAATTTTATAAAATTTGTGGCATGTGTAGACAGACATTAATACTTAAATAGGTGCCTTTGGCATCTTTTGTTTGGTGCGGTGGTCAAGGCATTAGCATCTCAAAATACCCAGCAAAGTTTTTTCTTTGTCCTGCACTGGTGATCCAATGATTCATGGTCTATATTTTGAACTAAAGAAAAAAAAGATACATTTAGCTTAAGTTCTTCCATAAAATAAGGTTCACTTTTAATATTCTAGTTTAGGTTCTGAACTGGAGTTCACTGGATTCGGTTAATGAAATGACTAGACCATGATTTAAAATTGGTCTATAGGTTCGTGTCTTTTTCGGCCTCCTCTCTATCATTTTCAATCTTGCTACTTTCTTTACCTTACAAATAATTTCTGTGTGATAAATTACAAGCCAATGATTCAAATATCTCTACTCATTTTTTTTCAACCTGGGTCTGCATGAATGCTTCATTCCCTGTAAGAAAACAGATAAAAAATAATGACTTTCTCATTTGAATAACTGGCTCATTTGAACATTAAAGCTCATTGTGTTATTTCTAAATTTAGTCCATACAAAAGTTGATGTTAATATAACACATGTGTGCATGGTAGATCTCAACTTTTCAGCATGAGATCAGAATCATCTTGTTTCTAGCTCAAATTGATGGGAATTGTATTGTATAATCAAGTTTTGAACATCTTTGTTTTCCGTGCCTCCTCTTGCTGGAGTAATAATTGTTATTGCAATTATGTGAAATTTTTCTGAAATGCAAACTTCATTGTATTCAGGGATGAGTGATCTATGTTCGCCCATGATAATGCTTCTTGATGATGAGGCTGATGCATTTTGGTCCTTTGAACGTTTGATGCGTAGATTGGTACTTCTCTAACTTTTCTTTGATTCTTCGAGTTTGTTGTTCAATGAATTGCTTTTGGTATCTTATTATTGTCTTGTTACCTAATACACATGCTTTGCTTGCATTCCTTTTCAAGGTTCTACTTTAATGAAAATGAGCATATAATTGATATGATTTCTGTTTAATTCATCTCTGCTCCTGTCTTTGTAGTTGTTTCTTTGCTGTTTTGCGTAATAATTTGGACAACTTGTACCTGATGCATGTCCCCTTAGTTTCCTTCTGAGAGATTCCTCACTTTTCAATATCTTTCACTGGGAACAGGAGCTCGTTGGAGCTCGTTGAACTTTTCAAATCCTATAGAGTTTCCATGGATTTATTTCTGGGGCTTGTTCTCTTAATTGGTTTTGTTGCTCTAATCCATATGTGACATTGCCTTTCTTTCATGTTGTGTTATGGTTGATTGTCATAACCCATACTTATATTACATTTATATGTTCTGACTCATAATAGCTGTGTTTCTTATTATTCCAAAAAATTGGTTCTACTGGAACTTCCATTGCTCTCGGCTTTTTGTGATACTTTATCTTAAGTATCTTATTGTTTTTCTTCTTTGAAATTTAAAGCGAGGAAATTTCAGATGCACCGAGAGCTCAGTTGGCGTTGAGACACAACTTAGTAACATAGCATCGATTACTCAAGTTATTGATCCAAAACTGCATCAGCATTTAGGTATTGCTTAAATTGTAACCTTTTCCATCCTTTTCATTTTATTCATCATCCATGTAATGTGGTGTATTTTTAAGATTTTGTAACTTGGTGTTCTCAATTCTCCTGTAAGTTTGAGAATAAAGGTCAGTTATTGGAGTGCCATTTAGATACTATTCCAAGTTGGATATTTCTTTGTCTAAGTTCTTCCGTAAGTCCTCATAATTCAGATATATAATGTGTTTTATCACAACCCATCTATGCAGATAACAATATAAAAAGAGGGACAAATTGGTAAATTCCCCATGCTTGTTTCTGAATTTACAGACAGAACGTTATGTAAGAACAAGAGCAAGGAAAAGACGGCTGATGTTTAGGCTTTGGTCTGAACAAATAATTCTTTTCTGTCAAATTGTATTTTTGGCTATTATACATGATGACTAAATTATGTTGTGGGTTGTGCAGTTGGATAGCAGTTTAACACCCATGTCAGCTCATCATTTGATTTTAATTTCAATTTCATTATTTTTTTTCATCATTCATCTTCACTTTTTTTTTTGTATTTCTAAATTTGATCTCATAAAAAGAAAATAACAAACAATCTACCTTTTGATATTGGACCACAGATGCACTTGGTGGAGGAGATTACTTATTTGCTTTTAGGATGCTCATGGTTTTATTTCGACGAGAATTCTCCTTTTGTGATTCGCTCTACCTCTGGGAGGTATGTTAATTTGTATTGAAATAGATATTTGATTTGATTCTAATTATATAGATATGCAGGTTAAAGTGTTGTTAACTAAAGTAGTTGATAAGCATGCATATATGAAGATGTAGCTTTTTTGACTCTATCATGTAGTAAATTAAAGCTTGTATCATCTAAACAAGTGTAAGAAGGATGAATATTAATTAATATCTGAATCTGTTTGAAAGCATCTTTTTTGGAATGATCTTCGGGTGGTGAACTCTGCAAGTGCCTGTAAATAGGTTAGCCCAACCCATTCTTTTCATGCGAGCACTATCCAAAGATGAAATGAGCATAATGCTTAGTTCAACGACTAAAAGCGAAAGGACCTCTCTTGTGTGGTGGTAGTCAAGATGGTTTAATGATATATTATGCAAATATATTGCAATTCATATTTATTGTAGTTGTAGACTTCATTTTCGGTTTCTTTCGTGTTATTTCTTTCATTTTTTTAATACAACCATGTAAACATGATGTATTCTCTCTATTGTCTTCTAGTTCTCTAGCCCTTCCTGCACACTAAACATAAATTATGTCGCTTCCCCATATGATTATTTATGATTTTGTTTCTTTATATTGAACAGATGATGTGGGCTCTCGAATATGACCCTGATCTGTTCCTCATGTATGAAGAGGCTGAATCTGGTGACAAAGCTGAGGGCTCAAAGGGAAGAGCGAAGTCAATACGCCACTATGGGAAGTTTGAAAGGGAAAATATGAAAAATGGAGCAGGGAATTCTGAAGCTCCCCTCCCCATCTCTGTTTTTCTTGTTGCCAGTGTTCTGAAAGATAAGAGCTCCAAGTTGTTAACCGAGGCTCGGGGTCTGGATGATGTTGTTAAGGTGATCTTAATGAGCCTCTTTTTCTTATTTTTTATTTTGTTGAGAACATTGAAATAGGAAATGGAGTCGTATTTATCAAATTACGCTTTTAGGCTAATTTTATCTGCATGTGCGTGCATCAAGTCCGTTGCATTCTAGAGTTTGCTCCACCCTCTCTTGTTGCTCCGTTGCTTTTATGGTAGTTTAGTTTTCAAGTCCTGAAATTGTGAATAGTAGTGTTGGCACTCCTTTTCACATTCAATAATATTACAGACTCCAAAAGTCCTGATCAAATCATGGTGAGCTGATGTGTAATATGATAGTGAAGCACTTGGAACTTTGTTGTTATTTGGCTGGTAAGCTAACGCTTACAAGGCCTGTGATTCTCTGATACAAAACTTGGGCTTGCTTTTGTTGCAAACATTATCAGGTGACAGATGCCATAAAAGATTCAGACATGTGACATTTTATGTTAGCTTTCACACTGATCAGATTTTTACTTGTTTATGTTTTATTCATATTCTTTTATCACTCGTTGGTTATGCTATGTTCTGTTCTGCAGATACTGAATGACATGACTGGGAATCTAGATGCTAAGAAAGCATGCACCGGGGCTATGAAACTTCACAAGAAATACTTAAAAAAGGTCATTTCTTTCCCTTGGATTAGTTCTATGAAGCTGCATTTAGAACCCGTCCGTGAATGAACATCCAAAGAAAAAGAAACAAAGATAAAGTTGAAAATATTGTTATGGCTAATTGCATCTCATTGAAATATATCATTCTGAGTTGTCAGATGTATATGCATTAAAGATACCACATCAGATAACATGCTTTCACATTAGAAGCCAACTTGACTTTATGACAAAAGCAAATGAATGGTTACGAACTCATCTACCTCGATGGATATGATAATCTGAGGATTAGTTTGATTTGGTTGGAGTCGTTTATTCTGTTACTTATGGCCTAACTGCTAGGAAGCATCATGAAAATTGATGGTTTTCAGATTATGCCCTGCTAGTGCCAGAGGATTCATTTGAGTAATGGAGGAAAACATGATGAAAAGAATTCACATACTGCTGTGTTAGTGACGGAATTATTTGGTCATTTGCACGACCTTTTTTTGTTTTCCTTGTTGATCAGTATTGGTTGGATCAACCTTTCCTTTTAAGGTTAAAATCAGGATGATCTTGAGCTACAGACTCTTGGTCATGTTCAAAATGCTTATTACTTGCATTGAAGTTGTGGCTGCAGAAATAAATTCCTAAACCAAAGAACAAACATGAGTACAGGCAGAAAACAACCCAAATAAGCATTCTGACTCCTAAGCACCCCAGCATCTGCGGTGGTGCTCGGGTAGCCACTCGCTACATTTTGTGTATGATAGTGCATTTTTCCCTAATATTGATTGTTTCCATCATTCTTCTAGTAATTACTTACAACTCATTGCTTATTCATTGTTTCTGCAGGCAAAGAAGCCATAGTATTTAAAGAGAGACGCACAACGTAAATATTTTTCTTTCTTACGCCAATTCGAGAAATATCGGAATGCAGCTGATTTCTGTCTGGACTTGGCAACTGATAATAACTTTACTTCCCACACAAAAGCTGGCTTGGAGATGATAGAATTATACAAAAACTCCAAGCAGCCCAAAAGGTGGATACTATGGTGAAATTTGAGTAATGAAAGCCTCCTTTCCAAATTCCTCTTCCTCAGAAAACATTCTTTGTATTTTCCTACACAAAATTCATATCTGTATTACTGCCATGAATAAAGCAAACAAATAAATATTTTGATTGTATGTGATTTAGTATCAATTTTGTATTATTTCAGTTCTTACTGAAAATTGGGTTTCCGAATCTCTTCCTCATGACATCAATCAATCCTCTCTTTCAGAAATTGTTTTCTTGTGGTTTAGTGGGTGAGCCTCGATGCTATATTTTTTTTTAATTATCCTAAAACCTTTTCAAAATTTTTAAAAATATGAAAATGTGTTTTTAAAAAAAAAATGAAAATCAAATAATTATTTCCAAAAAAAAAAATATATATATATATAATGCATTTAAAAGATATTATTTAAATATATGTTAAGTATTTAAAATATATATATATTCAAGTATTTGAAATCAAAAATAAAAATAGAAAGTGAGAGAAACATTTTTGAAATAAAAAAAATTGGAGGTCATCCCATTAAAAATAGAAATAAATTCTTAAAATGTGAGAGTTGGATTTGAAGAATATTATGTGTGTTTGCTATGAAATATTATGAATAATTTTTTAAAGTGATTTTGGTCTTGGATAAGATTTAGAAATAAAAAGATAATATTATTTCATTATGTTCTGAATATCAATTCCATATGCAAATCAATGGTGACTGTATATATATATATATATACATACATACATATGGGAAACATGTAGCCATTATTTTAAAAAATGAATCCAATAATTAAATATCTGTATTTCTTGGCTAAATTCCCTACAAACATAATGACCACCACAGTTCTATTGTTACAGAATGAGTTCCCGCTTCCGGGTTGAAGCAATCAAGCTCATGATTGTGATGAATAGGGTTAGATACATGTTACAATGGGATTCATGTCCTCCACTCTTGGTGGGAATTTGAGTTGGCAATGCACATTCTTCGCCATTGAAGAACACTCTTTTGGGGAATCCATCACCCAGCGGTATGTTAATTCCTGGAGTATGTTTCTTGGTAAATGACATCACGGATTGCTGCTTTCCAGGCACCCTTGGAGTTCCTTTAGTTCCATTGGTTTCCCCCATCAGGAAATTCAAACCTGGCAAACCTTGAATGAATATCGTGTTGTTGAGTTTATCCAGGTTAGTTCCGTTAAAAGAGTAGACATTTTCGTATCCACGAGATGCCTTGCCCATCTGGATTGCGGCGAACCAGTCTTCGAAAGGATTTTCATCCCAGTTGAACAGTGTGATCCTGGCTGTCCATCCTGTGTCGTAATCTGTGTTAACATGCCAGTTTAGACTGACTGGACAATTATCAGGACAAGGCCTCGGCTTTGGTACTTTATAGTGTTTCAATCTAGCCCATGCCAAGGCCTTGGCTGTCCGATTCTCGAAGGGCACGAGAAGCGCCTCTGCTGGCAGAAGCATGGCGCTGGCTTTGTCGCTGCATTGCGTATCTTCGCTGCAGCCACAGGCGCAAGTACTGCAAGGAATGACGGAATCGTTGTAGTATGCAGAGAAAGATACACAACATCTGGATTGTTGTTTCTTGGGATGGATGATATTACAGACTAATTGCCAACTAGCAACAGCCGTACTTGTAGCTTCAAGGCCGCTAGGATCAGGAAATTCGGAAGGATCTATTCTGGCAGGATTTCCGCACTTGTATTGAGGATTAAGAACACCCTCGATCTTCCATTTCCGAGGGGGGATGAGGGCCGTCCTGTTCATGTTAGGAGGCAATTTGAAGACTTGTAACTGGAAAACGCTTCTTGCTTTGCTTTCATCCATCAATGCAGGCAGAACGGAACCGCTTCTACAGCAGTAAGGCAACTTGCCAAGTTTTGTATCGTTAGCCTTTTCTCGAGGAAGATCAGAAATGATGGGAGTTTTGTCACAGGTCACAACTTGAGAGAAGTCAAAATCTGCATAGTATTTTCCGGCAGGGCCGTAAATGCATTGAGCAGAATCTCTTACATGGACGTAAGCTCCTCTGAGAGACGAAATAAACTCATCATTCTGCCATTCCCAAGTCACGTTCCAGTGATCAAGACGCCCTAGTGGATGGTTATTGTCAATGGTAACTTGGGCAAGATAGTTGTTTGAGTAGGCCTGAAGCACATCATATGTGACTGAAAGATCTCCATCTCGACGAGGCATGAATTTGACCTTCTTTAATGGTTTTGCCTTGGGCTTCAGCTTTGGATCCCTCTTACAACACACATGCATATAAGTTTTTCCTGGTGAACACAAAAAGAAAAAGAAAAACCAATGAAATGGTAGAAAATTTAGACCATGAAGTTGGAGCAGCCATTCACGTTGATTTTGAATTGATTTTTAAATGAAGGTAAAAAGATTGCCTTGTTTTGTGGCTTTGGGGCATTTATAACCATCATTAACAAGCTTGATATCCTTAGGCATGGGGACGCCATGAGGGCTCACGCCAAATTGTGTACCGGTGATATCAATCTGAACAGAAATCTGGGTGTAATCCGCCGCCGTCTCGATCGATGTCTTCAAGTCAGGCTGTGAAGCTCCAGCAAAAGTGGTTCCATTACTAGCATCGACAGGGAAATCGGAAGCATCAACAATGGTTGCACCATCAGCTGAAACCAATATTTCCCGGTGCTGAAAACCAACATGCATTTGCCATTTCTCTACTTCATACTGTCCTGTATTAACCGCCGTCGCCGTAGCCTTAAACGCCCAAGCCTGAGCTGAAACGTTCTTCACGTGGGGAAATTCCTTTTCACGAGAAGTGAAAACGTAAGAAAGAAAGACCCCGTTGCAGGTTGCCAATGCGGGTGGTGGGGCTGCTGCGGCGGTAGAGTCGTCGTCATCATTTGCTTGGGAATAAGCAACCTTAAAGAAGGAAGACAGGAATATTATTTGTAATAACGTAGAACGCCACGAAATCTTCATTTCTAGGATAAAGATCCGTGGCAGGGGTGGCTGAAGGGGCGGAGCCGCGTTCTAAAAGGAACGCGGCGGGGGGCTGGGGATGAGGAAAACCCATGTCAGAGTAAGGGGGCAGCATATAAACTGGAAGAGACGGAGAATACTCGGTCAAGCTGAATTCATTTGCCGCTAGTTTTTGCAATCTATTCGGAGGAGAAAACACAGCGGTTTTTGTACAAAAATAGGAAAAATTCTTTCAACAATATCAATTTTTATTAGATATTAAATATTTATTAATTATTATTTAATAATAATTATATTAAATCCTAATTAATATTAAAAAGTAATAAATATTTAATATTTAATATATATTATTATATTATTAACAACCACGTAATTTTATATCTCCAAAAATAGATACAATAATACTAAGCTTACTTCTGGAGTTTTTTTTTTATCCTATGTTGACCACATATTAGGAATGTTGGAATAAGCATATTTAAGTAATTATTTCTATATCGATGTCATTATAAATATATATATTGTATATTTAAATTTGAATTTTTGTTGTTTAAATTAATGAGATAATTCATAAATTTATTAATAAATTAATTTATAAATTTAAATAAATTCAATATCTTCTTATTAAATAAATTTCAATAAACTTTTATTAAATTAAATTTTAATTGATTCAAAAAGTTCTCTCAAAAATAATTCTTAAGTCAAAATTTGAATTATCAAAATGTTTAAAATTCAATTTATGATAAAATAAAAGTGGTTTAATATATATTCATGTTAATAGATATTTGTACATTATAAATAAATAAAATATATATATATATATATAATCAATTATTTGATCCCCTAATGTAGTCAGGAGTAAGCAAAAATTATTTAAAATTGTTTAAATTACTTGAATTGATAATATGTAGTAACTTTGATTTAATTATTTGATTTTTGAGCTTGATTTGATTTCAATTTTTCTATATTCGATTTTTGATTTGGTTAATTTATTATTCATTCAATTTTGATTCAATTTTTTGAATTTAATTTTTTATTTAATTAATTCAATTTAAAATTTATATAAAAAATAAAAAAAATTGAATCCTCACCGTAGATTTCTAGTACATATTCATTTTGATGAGTATTTCAATATTAAAGATATAGAAAATATAAATCTTAAAAAAGTGAATTTTTGGTTTCTAAATATAAAATAATGGTCGGGAGTTAAAAGGAATGCCATCTACTTTTCAAACTAATTAAATGATTGTGAGAATCTGTAACTACAACCATACCGACTTTTTCTTTTGCTTTTCTTTTTTCTCCTAAAGAAGATTCTCGTAATTTGATAAACTACTGATCAACATGGATTCATGACAGATGAGTACATCTTGAATATATAATGCTGCAGGTTATAAATGCACTTCGAACGCAAAGCAAGAAAGGACCGGTCCTCGCCCTTCGAGGGACTCTCCCTTCCGATCATCGTGGAAACTAAACCCACATGGCAGGACAGTTCATTGCGAAAATAAGAAAGATTTGTTTAAATTTACTTCTCTGTTCAGAAGTCAAAACCCCCACTTTGGAGTGTAAGTCTTCTTTGTTTCCTTCTGTATTTACACAAAGGTATGGCCAGTTTCTACTTGTAACACTAATCCTGATCTGAGAGTGTACATTTTTAATAAGTTTGCGAAACCAAGGCATGAAGAGTCAAGCGGTGGTTATCTAATCTGTAGTGCCGATTTCCTCCGTAAACTGTGCCTTTGGCTCCAAATCTATGAACTGGTTGGACTTGCTGGCCAGATGAGAGATACTGACCCTTCCTTGACGCTTAATATAGTCAGCCACAGCTTTCATTTCTTCCTCAGAGATGTATATATACTTCCCTCTGTCATCCATAACACCTGAAAGTCGACCTGAAGTGAAAATAAAACTACACCTTTTAAGTTTCTCGTCTATATTATGATATTGGCAAATGCTGAACCTCGACAAGAAAGTTTTAGTTACGTTTGTTTCAATATTAGTAAAAAGTATTTCAACCTTTGTTGGTGAAATATATGAATTAAACCTGGACTAAACCACGATCTAACATGTAGAGCATGCTAAGACTACAATGATAATCGCAGAGAAAGAGGTTACAAAAGCATTTCTGAAGGTTAATAAAACAACTTTGCCTGTCTAGTAAATTATAATCGATCTCCAACCATCAAAGAACTCCAAATTAAGCTTAGGACAAGATCTTAAATTTATCTTCTCACAGATGACACTTAAATGCTCTCAAAAAGATAGGATTTTCCCTCCTCTAAACACGACTTGCAACAAAACTTACAAAACGTTCAAAACCTACTTTCTTTTTTTATTTTTCTTTTTCTTTTTTTCTTTTTTAGATCCAAAGAAAAGAAAAGAAAAGGATGTGGCATAACACATACCCATACTTTCCAGGGAGGTTATCCGGTTAATACATTCCTGCATCAGTCAAAAACGAAAGTAAAAATTAGAATGATAATTATTTGCAAAAAACCAAGGCAATAAGATTATAAAACTTACAACTGTAATTCCTAATTGCTTTAAAAGCCAGATATGCGCATATGATAAAATTGTAGAAAAATTGAATTCTGCTATACAACTATTGAAGAAAAGAACTGTCCAGAGTTATTAATTCAACCGGTCAAATGTCCTGCTACTGCATTAAGGACTGAAGTTTAGAGGGTACCTGGGTCCTCATTGTAAACTCTGCAGCAAGATCTTCCAAGGGAACACATTTGTTTTTCTACAAGATTACATTAAAGGAAAAGCAATGATGGATCAGCAATATAGCAACTTGCACTTCACAATCTTATGGGTAGAACTCATTTCTAGCATGAGACAGAAGAACTGAAATAAATTAAAGACCGATCAATTGATAATAGTCTTGAAGTTAAGTGTCTGGTAGACACAGATTCACAGTACCTTTATGTAATCTACAAACTCCGATAGCAAATCCTGAGTCCCATCTTGCACTTCATTTTCTGTAGTTCCCTCAGCATCTACTGAAAATTTCCCTTTCCATTTCTCAAACTCTAAAGCAGCAGCTTCCTCTTCTTTTGCCTTTCGAGCATTGGCTTCCTCTTCCTATGTGATACATGAGAAATTTTGTTAGCAAACTCAAAAAATGACATCTGAAAATCCCAAGGAAAAAGGATGTGCCCACCAGCATACGCTCCTTTGCCTCACGTTCTTCATCCTTCCGTCTCCGTATTTCAGCATACCAATCTTGTTTGGTCTGCCTTGATTCACGTGCAGCTTCCTCAGCCTGCAAAACAAACATACCCAGATAAAAGAAGGAAAAAAGGTCCAAATGAAAGAGAAAATAACACCAGAATTAAGTAAAGAAAGCAACATGAACTACCAAATAAACACTCATTTGTATCACTTCAGACTTTTTAGATACCCATCTATTTCTTCAAACATAAAGTAATAGAGAACTAAGAAAGTATAGCTAATGAATGATCATATGATCACAGAAGCTAAAAAAATTACCAAGAACAGAACATTCATAATGATAGTAAATAACCAAAACAGAACAGAAAACATCAATGCAGAACCAAATGAAATTCATCAGAAAATTTATTTAAAAGCAAAAAAACGAGGATTCAAATGCTACACCTGTCTTTGAGCTTCCCGCTCTTGTCGCTTCTTCTCCTTCTTTCTTGATCCTCTAGCCTCATATTGTTCACCAGCTACTTCATCTTCACTTTCATCGCCAGTTTCTGCATCCACAAATGAATTTATTAAGACTCACAAACTAAAGTTACATAATATAATCAGTGGAACAAAATGGAAAGATATGATCTATGTTAGAAATCCTAGCCATAATATCAATTGAAGAAACATCACGACTTGCGCCTAAAATCTTATAATTTTAAAAGGAGATAGAAAGAAGCAAGAAAATCAAGATCCAGAAGCTAAGTACTGAAATAGTTTCCTAATCAACACAAAAGTGCAAAATTCCCCCACATCCTCCAACATATAAATAAAGTGAACATGGCACCAAGACTAGACAAAGTTCAACATAAAAGGTGCATTGGCATTAATTATAAGATTTTTCCACTTCTGCGGTCTTTCAGAAACAAAATCCAGATTCAAATAGAAATGCAGAATAATGGACAAAAATAAGAATCCTTTCAAGACAGAACTACATTAATAAAAACGTTTAAAGAAACTCCCAGGACATAGTAATTTCGCAATCAATAACCATTTATTCATCAATCAATGTTTCCGTCATTCTAGCCAAATATCAATTGTAGCTGCTCTTCGCCCATACATTCCTAACAAACTATGCTTCATCAATTTCTACAATAAGGAAAACATAAATTGCACTTCAACTCAATTAAGTCTTGGTTCCAAGTCAACTGGAGTTCCCTATACATATTTTTCATTCAGACCCCAATGCTTCTGCAATACACCATTCAGAAGATGTAGGGTCATTAAACCAATTTGAACCATTCTTTCCCACGTTATTCGAATAAACCAAAACTGATAAGCAACATTTGTCAAATCTTAACTTGGAATTTTCCATTCTCTACACGATTCTTACCGTACATCGGGGTAAAATCATAAAAGAAGTTGTAAACAGCCGAGAAAAAAAAAATTTATCATATAATGGAATCAGCACTGAAAGGAAAGGGAAGAAAATGAAGAAGCAATATTTAACATAGAAAACCTTCAACAACAGCAGCTCTTGATGAGCTAGCACCACTAGCGGCGGCTCTTCTTCGCATCCGCCGTGCACCAGTGGCGCGCACCACATTTTCTATTTGAGGAACCTGAAATTATCCACAATACTTTAACTAACCACGCAACAAAAATACCTAAATTAATCGAATGTGTAAATATATAGATCTCTAAGAAACAACTAAACAGATAAAAAAAAATTTAATAACGGACCTGATTGTTTTGTTCAACAGGTGATCGAGAATCGTGACGGCGTTTCCACATATACAACGGAATTAGAACAACAACAAGAAGCATCGAGAGGATTGCAACAAATAATTCCTCCATATTTGCTTGCGATTACGAAAATAATAACGGTTCAGGAAGCGAATTCAAAAGAACATAAAGAAAACAGCAAAACAGAAGAATCACTTTCATTGTAAAATACTTACCTTTTCTGAATTTTGCTTCCGAAATGTGATGACTGGGAGTAGCCGGGGAGAATCGGGAAAATATTTGTCAAGCAAAAGAGGAGACCATTTTGCAGCTAATCTGCTGTCCAAGGGACTTCGCTTACTAAGGTAGAAACGACGACGTTGCAAGTCATGTTATTGGATCTCAGCTATTAGGGCTTTCGTTGGGTTAATATCTAGGCCCAAGATTTCATCGTCCAAGTCATTTTTAAACATAATGAAATTTATAGGATTTTTCCAATGGAATATCTGATTTTCAAAAAAGTTATAAAAAAAATTAAATTTCTCAAAAATATTTAAATTTCAATGTAAATTTATTTTAGTTTATAAAAATTTTACTTTATATTTATTTATTTTTACTCTAAAAATTATTATTTTTCGAAAAAATTCGTTATCTTTATAAAATTTTAAAAATCATGTAAAATATAAAGTAATATATTTGCTTTAAGAGGTTAATCAAAACAGCTTTAGTTTTTTCCTTTAGTTAGAAAATTCTTCCATTAATTAAAAAATTATTTTAGTTTATTTTTGAAAAATACATTATTATAAACGTAAGTTATTATTAATGAAATAATAATTTCAATTTTATTTATGTGCTTATACTATAAATTAATTTTGTTAGAAATTGTTTAAAAGTAATTTTAATATGCATTATGGTTCAATGATTATTTAATAATTTAATTTTAATATTTATTTGATGAATTTTATTTATTTATTATGATAAAAATAAAATAAAATTGATAATTTTCTACAAAAATATGAAAATGATGAAAATAACTTTGAATTTAATTTAGTAAATTATAGAGATTGAATCAATTATGTGATGAATCATAAAAAAAATAGTATGCAATTATTTTAGAAAAATATCAAACAAATTAACAATTAATTATTATGTCAAGAAGAAACGAATTAAAATATTCATTTTAATTTCATTCTCTTTATGCATATTTTAATTAATGAAAATAAACTGAAATAATATTTTAATAAATTTTTTTAAAGGAAGAAATATAATTATAATTATATCTAAATGATAATTTATATCATTATCTATATTTCTCATTGTTTTCATGCTTTATACCTTTAAACATAAAAATTTATATATAAAATTCATGCATTGTCCATATTCCTCACTTTTCATTTATCTTATAGTATTTTTTATACATTTTATGCATTTAGTTATAGGATTTTACATGTTAAAGTATAGTTTATTAGTTTTATACATATAATCCTTAATAGTTACCTTTTTCCCTAATGTAATTCTTACATTTTGACTTTATGGTTCAAGTTTTATAGGTTTAGAAGGGGTGAATTATGTATAATTTTTATGTTTCTAAGTGACATGAGTCATGTTGAATGTAACATGACTCAAGTTGGTTTCTAACCCATAATTTGAAGTTTTTGATTGGCACGACTCATGTTGGTCTTGAAAAAGCTACATTCTTCACCCGTAAACTTGTCTTTTGATCATAATTTCTCATGTATTTTGACTTATAATTGTAACTATTCAATTAATTTTTGAAGGATCATGATGATTTATATGTAAACAACCAACTTTAGGATGGTTTTACAATATAATATAGGTAGAAACTTAGGATTTTCTAAGGGGACTCTCATTTTACTTAGGTTTTTAGGTTTCTTTTTGTAGACATAAAATTAGGTTTTTAGCATTTTTGTTCTGTTCTAATCTTCTGGTTAATATGTTTTCTTTAGCAATTCTCGAAAAGATTTGAGAAGATAAGAAGTTGTGAAGAAAGAGGTTTGAAGAGAAGCATTAGGCTGTGATTTGAAGCAATTGAGAAGACAAGAAATTTTCATTTACTTTACTGGTGTGAATCAAATTTTATGATTGTAATTCTCTTCAGTATTTTGCTATTTAATAACTTTATTCTTTTTACCATACTTGAGCAATTATTAGCATAGGGTTAGACCTATGCTTGTGAACAAAACACAACTTCTTTTTTAGTAATGAATTTCGTATTCTTCATGTTCTTATGTTGCTAATATTGATTATGGTATCACACTTATTGAGAAGACCTTTTGACTTGTTTGATTTCTAAATGGTTAATTAATTGTTTTTGAAAGAAGAGTTAACTAAATGAAATGAACATAAAAACACCTTTAGGTTGACTACCTAGATGTATGAGTTAATTTTATGGATACTTGAGTGTTGAAAGTATGTTTGATCACTAAAAACAACCTAAAAATCACGAAAGTAGATATTATCTTAATTTTAGTAGGTAATTTATTCTTTAAAAGAAGGATTATTATACTATGCAATACCTTGATGAATGCTTAAGTATGATTAATATCATTTTGAATTGCTTCTTCACAAGGAAAATCTCAATCTTATGCTTGTGTTCTAATATAACAAGATTATAGTATGAACTAGTTTAGATTTAGTTGAACTTGCATGATATATTATTTATATATTTAAGTGTTAATAAATCATCAATATGCTTAAATAATCAATGAAATTAATAATTAATACTTAACTACTTTTAATCTCAAATACTTTTAAGATAGTGTGAATTTAAAATAAGGAATAAAAACTTTAAAATTTATTAAATTCATATAATATTAAATTAACATCACCATTTACATCTACACTAAACAAAGCTTTAATAATTTATCTTTTGAAATTATATTTTATAATTTTTAAACTTTATAGAAAATAATAATTTTCATATAATAATATTGAATTACTTTTTTAGAACAATTCTCAAAAATTCAAACGTCTATTCATGGGATTTTTTTTTTTGACAAAACGTGGTTGAAGATATTTGAACTTGAAAATTCTTTTCAATTTCCATTATTTGAAATCCAGAACCATCAAGATCTCGGCTAGCTAATATTAAGTTGAGTCGATGTCAAAGCTTCATTTTCAAGAATTATTATCAGAAAATGGCTTATTAATTTGAAAGCTGTTAACGGCACCTCGAAAATCACGTAAGTACATGCTATCCATTTGATCTTTAGTAAAATCACTTGATTACTGAGTTTCTATATTAATTTTAGCATCAAAAATTCGGCAATGGCTTCTTATCATTCTCCATCACCCTATGATTGACAAACTGCTGTGTATTCAACATTCTCTCCGTTACTTCAATTCCCATTCAAAGAGTTCAATCTAATGATTTCATTTAACCGTAATAACAGTTCATGGGCAGAGGGACGATAAAGATGAACAAATTTAGTCTAGATTTACTGATTCATTAGCAAGATGGTTTTCTTTTTAATGACAAGATGTTTAACTCGGTCGTTGAAGCTGATGTTGTCCTTGGTCTCAGTAGCCCGTGAATTCCAAACTTATGCTCTGTTTTTGGCTGCTCCGCTCATGATTCAGGTTCCCTGTATTTGAACATAGACTAAGAAAGCAGTGGAAAAACTAGAAAACAAGCCAAGGAGGAGGAGGAAGGGAAATGAAGCAACATCCATGTTTTTTGTTCTTTTCAACTGGCATAATTCCGACCAAAGTTGCGATTTCGAGATACCAAAACTATTTAACAAAACTCGAAACATTGCTCCAATTCCAACCATCATCATCACCCCAAGCCACATTTCTACAGTATTATTTTTATTACTACTATTAATCTGATATCTCATCATCTTCTCTTTTTTTCTTTTTTATGTATTTGGTCCTGCTGCTGCTGCCACCCTTCAAGCTTCAGCAATCTCACCGGATTCAGCAGCTGCTAGCATCAACTCTGGGTGAAGAGTGAAGGTTCCATCAAGAGCATTGGGCAGTCCCAGTGACTTCAAGGCAAGGTGAGCCGCCTTCTGCCCCGATATCATCATTGCTCCAAATGTTGGTCCCTGCATCCCCCATTTCACATCCACAATTTCATCATTTTCAGTTCAGAAATGTGCGCTAAGTTTAAGGATTGGAGATTCAACAGCAAGGAAAATGGCAACTTACCATTCTGGGGGCACCATCAATCTCGGCAACTTCCATACCGGTAACGATCATTCCAGGTACGATCTCCCTGGTAAGCCTAACAATGGCATCTTCAGCTGTGTTCATATCCAAAGCTTTCATCCCAGGAACACTATCAATCATACCAATGCTCTTGAGCCTCTTTACACCAGTAGCACCAAATGGTCCGTCATGCCCACAAGAACTAACCACCACCTTAGCCTCCATCACGTTAGGGTCCATGCAAGACTGGGTGTCATGGTTCATCGATACTAGAGCCCAGTTGGTGACAACACCACCCACTCTTCCTTCCTTGACTATCAAATCCTCGGCAGCTACGGCGTTGAATAGCTTAACGTTGGGTCTGGCTAGGAGTTTGCTCATGATTGTTGAGGTGAACAGGGCAGCGTGCTTGATCACTACGTAGTGGTCTGCTTCATCATACTCGATGCCTAGCTCATCAAGGAACCGATGTGCTGGTTTCCTCACCACCTGAAAGGAACAGAGAAGGCATTTAAAAAAAAAATTAAAAAAAATCATGAAGGGCCCTTTTGTTTCAGACGCAAATAAGCTCTAATATGGTTACCAGTAGAACTAAAAAAATGATCTTGATGATAAACCTGGGAAAAAAACACATGCAGGAAGGTATGAAAGATTACCATGGCAGAGAAAAGCTGACCACCGAGCCAAGCACCACCGCCAGGGCTAACAGATTGTTCAACAATAGCAACTTTAACAGAAGGGTTCTTACTAAGCTCATAAGCGCAAGACAAACCAGCAGAGCCAGCACCAACGATCACAACATCAGTATCAGCATGAGTGACCATATCTGTCATATACCTACGAGTCATCTCACGAGAAACTATGGATTCTTTGATAGGATCGAACTTGAAAGAGTTCAAATTGTAAGATGACGTAGATGCTGACATGGAAACAGAAACAGCGTTTGATTTAGTAGTGTTAACGGGTTGCATGCGGATGGAAGAAGTGGCAACAGGAGTGCCATAGAAGGCGGAGGAAGATTCGAAGAGGGAAGTCTTCTGGGGCTTGGCTGAGAGAGATGTGAGAGATGTAGTCATGGTTGCCATGGTCTGCTGTGATCCTTTTAGGGCTTTTCCTTCAGAAGCAGAACAAGATGATGATTATTGTGGAGAAGATAAGAAGGAAGTGCAGAGCGGAGAGAGTATTTATGGAGACAAAGGAGCGAAGTATAGATGGCAGGTAGTGTATCAGATTTTATTTCCAAAAAACATCTCAACCGTTGGATCACGCTGATATTATCTTAACTTCTAACGCCGTCAAATTTTTCAGAATATGGTGGTACCCTTCCTGGGTAATATTTTAGACATCAATTAATTAAATAAAAAATTTCAAAAATAAAGTTCTTGCATGCGCTACCAAATATCCATAAATAAATCTATTTCCTTAATCACGATTACCATCTCTAATTAGTAAAATCCAAAACAGAAAATAACGCTAGACGGACTACCCTCAGAAGGCACAGACGAACGTTAAGTAACGGAGAGAGATAGAAACCTTGGTCATTGAATCCAACGGTTACAGGAAGCTGATGAAGCTAGATGGTAATAAGAAAAATATCAAATGATGAGCCCAACAAATATCTAATATATTATATTATAACTGAAATGGCGGTCGAATTAGGTAGATATACAGGAGAAGTATAGTCGTCAAAAGAAATTATTAATTGATTTTAAAGCTATGTTTTTCTAAGAACAATTCCTGAACAGATACGGAAAGTAAAAATAAAATCATAAAAAATCGATTTTAAAGGGAGATCAAGAGGTTGTTGATGATCATCGATATGGAATATTATATGAAATGAAATAGAATGATATTTATGTGGATAAAGAAAGAAGGAGCAGAAGAAGAAGAAGGGGATGGAAATATCTAGAAAGAAAGATAGGATTCCAAGGGTCAAGAATGAGCGATGAGCGTGCAAGTGGCTTCCATGCTCCTCACCATCATCTGATCGCCTTTTTGCTTTGCGGGCCTCTTTGATTTTTTCACTTTCAAAAAAATCTCTCTCCTTTTTCTCTTTTTCTGTCCCCTTTTGTCTCTTTCCTCTTTTTGTTTTGGGTTTTTGGTTTTTTAAATCCATGGAATATTCAGTTCGAATTTAATATTTTTAATTTTTAAAAAATAAGTTCTTTCATTATTTAGTTTTTAAAAGAGCAGATAGATTTTTGGATGGAATATGCCAAAATTAGTCAAACACTAAATATATAAGCTACGTAATGAATTAATTATGGTTGAAATATTAAAAAAGTTATAAATCTTGTATGATATTATAATATTACTTATAAAATTGGATCATATATTATTCTGAAAATAAACAAACGGATATGATATTAAGTAAAAAATAATAAAGAAAATAGGTGGGATAAATAACATTTTTTTTTTATTAATATGAGGTTGGTTTGTGAAAAATCACAAGTAGCCCGTGAGAAAAAGCATCTCTTCCAAAATTGTTGACAGATGTGTGGTTCGAACGAGTGACCCTTCGGCTAAGTAGATTGCGTGCTAACCATCCAGCACTTGGGCATCAATAAAATCATGCACAAATCAAACTTACCAAAAAACTCAAACATCAAAATATTGAATCTGAGAATCATTTAAATTTTGATACAAATAATTCTATATTATCCATTTAATATTATAGAAATTAATTTGATATATTTCATACAAAATAACATATATAATATAAAATAACATTTTCATACTAATGAATTAAAATAAAGTATTTATGTGGTGAGTTTAATTTGATTACAAAGATAAAGAATATTAGTTAGATTCTTTTAATATTTATTTATTTATCTTTTTATCTTTAAAATTTTTAATATCTCATAATTATAATCTTAAAATTAAAATTGATGGACCTTTAACATTCTTTACATAAATAAGATACCACCAAGAATCATCAAATTTTATTATTAATTTATTATATTGATGTTTTAATTTCTTTATATATGTATTTTATGCCTAAGTAAATGATATATTTTGTTATATTATATTTATTACTATTTAGACTTATATTCTTTTCTTATAGTACATACCAGATTTCATTGTTAGAATTAAAATATCTTTTATATAAGAGACTATTGATACCAATTTATGTTAATAACAACAAAATTTTATTTATTGTTATTATTCTTTCTTGCGCTCATTTTCATTTTTTTCTTTTGGTATATATATATATATATATAATTGATAATATAATAGAATTTGATCATGTAGAAATCGTCGGAATGAGAAAATGAAAAAATAATACCTTTTTAAGTATTGAACAATAAATATTGAAATTTTTTATTTTTATATACACATCAAAATAATAAATTATTTACTTATAAAAATTATTAAAATATACCTAATGACATGATTTATCGATAATTTTTTTATTAGCTCTTTATTCATGTTATTTATGAGTAATTTTTCTTTTTAATTAGTTTATGAAGTTAAATATTAAAATTAAATTTTGATTATTCATTAAAATTTTTATATAAAAGTTAGGAATATTTTTTGAAATAAATTCAAGTCTAATTACTATTTAAGATTAGAAAAAGAAATAGAAATTTTCATGCACCAAAGAAATTGATCTATATATATATATGAAGCAACTATTCTTTCTCATTATTAATTTCATATTTAATAAAACTTAGTTAAATTTACAAGTTTAAATCTAGTAATTATGCATATGGTAAGTTTAAATCTGCTATATATAAAAAGTAATGATGTTGCTCATACTTTTGATAAGTTGAAGATTTTATTTGATTAACATTTATTTTTTGTAAATTCTTCATTGAAAATAATAAAAAAGTTAAAATGAGAATGTAATTCTTCAATTATTTATTTATTTATTTATTATTAATTATTAATAAATTTATGATTATAATAATAGGTAGAAATTATATTAGATTTTCTTATATGTTAAGAGTTATGTTTACAAATGATAACATAACAACTTTTGCAATATAGAGATGAATTCAACAAATTAGGTAAGAGTAATAGCTAATAATCCAACACCTTCTCAAACCAACCATTTGAGATTGATGAATTAGTGAGTTACATCACATACCTGTCTGTAGAATATCTATCATCAAAAGCATGTACCATCACGGATGGAAGTTTTCATTACTCAAGGCTAGAATAAAGATTTTCTATTTATATTTGATTTATATATTTTTAGGGTATGATGGGTAAAACTTTTTAATGTCTACTGCTATATGCTTTTTAGAAGGGAGTGACTAAGCCTTGTATGATGTTTGAGGACGGGGACTAAGTATGATGACAAATACTATTAAGCTTGTTTTTAGTGTAAGATATTCCCCTCTACTTACACACAGAGTAAATTATCAAATCAATATATTAATCATATTCATCAATAAATGAATAATTGAATTTATTCAATTATTGTATGTTGTTCTTATTTGTTTGTATTTTTCTCTCATATGATGTTTATGTTATCCGAAGAGCTCTTAGGGATACTCATTATGAGTTGTCTTACATGAGTGTCACATAAGTCTTTGGCGAGTGCTGAGATCTATACGTGTGACATGTACCTGGTTTGAATTGAATGAGACTCAAACCCAAATCTACTTGGATTCCTTGGAAAATACTCATACTATTAGACTATAATGTTATTGACATTTTTACAATGATACATGTATAGGGTATGAAAAAAGGTTCATTTTTGCCCCTCATTTTTGCCCCTCAACCTTACAGGGAAGAGCATATTAGCCCTTCATTTTCATGAAGGCTTAATTACATATGTAAATTATTCAATCACATTATTTAAACTCTTACCTTAATATACATAAATATGGGTGAGAATCAATTTTATAAATATTATTTTAAAATAAATTTGTACATAAAAGTTAGTTTCATTCAAATTTATGTAAAAATAATCTAAGTTTTATGAAGTTATTTTCATGCAAATTTATGTAAAAATAATCTAAGTTTTATGAAAAAAAGTATGATAGTGTAAGTATTTCAAAGGGAGTTTATTTTTATTCTTAAGGTAAACATTTAAATAATATGATTGAGTAATTTAAATATAAAAGTGATCTTTCATAAAAATAAAGGACTAACATGCTTTTGTTATAAGATTAAGGGGGTAAAAATGATGTTTATCCCTGTAGGCTGTTTACAGCAGAAATGATAATTATAAGAACTGCTATTTAGAGATAAATTCAAAAGCTAACGACCTAACAGCCTTCATCCTCGCTCTACCATTAATCCAAAGAAGGGAAAGGATGGGCAACCCCCACTATACATATCATCACATTGTTGGATTTTATAATAATTTTTCTTTTTAAAAACAAAATGTATTTTGATTTTATTGTTATTTATTTTTATGATTATACCCATTTTTAGCACTAACTTATAGTGAACGAAGCATGCCAGAAAAAATAATAAAATCATAATTTAAATTATTATATTTTAATTTTTTTAAAAAAGCTTATCAATATAAAAATAAAATACGCTTTTCAATATTATCATTTCCTTCATTACTATTGCTATTATATTTTATCAAGATAAATAAATGTCCATTAAGATATTAAGATATTATATCAAATTAATGGTTTAATTATATCATCTTTTTTTAAAATTTATTATTAGTCTAATAAAGTCAATTTTTTAAAAAAACCTTATGAATCTATATAATCTATTTTTTATTTTTATATATTATATATTTCAAAAATTGAATATAAAAAATCTTATTTGCTCAAGAATTATCTATATTTATTTTCAATTTTGTATTTAATTAGTAATAAATTGATTAAAAAAATTAATTCATATAAAAAACTATACATTATAGTTCTTAAAATAAAAATTCAGTTTATAATTTTTTCATATGTTTCGGATATATATATATATATATATATTTATTTATTTATTTATTTATTTATTTATTTATGTATTTGTATAAGTGTTAAAAATAATATACCTTTTTATAATGTAGCATTAATATTGAAAAATATTATTAAAAAATTAATAAGAGAATCTAAATCAATAAATCTTAAAAAGTTAATTAAGAAATTGAAAGAGTCTAATATTAAAATTGATTTCAAATTTTGCATTTTTTTATTTTTATTAATAAAATTAATTAAAATAAAGATATAATATATCAATACTTTTTTTAGTCAAATTATGTATTTTACACTATTTAGTTATTCTTTCATGCATTAGATTTAAAATACTCATAACATGTTAGATCCTCATTTTTAGCACACACTATTATGATATATGATTCATATGCTATGCTTTATACATGAATTGTTTAGGATGATGATGTGGAATTTATATGATTTATGTCTTCTATGAGAAATAAATGATGGGCTTTATGATATATGATTAAATTATCGTATGATGGATTTCAAAGTTGTTAAATCATCATTTTGTCGATACGTCTATTTAATTATTGTATCGATAAGTATGATCGACCATTTTTCAGTGGTCCCGTAAAAATTCCATCATTTCAACATTTAATCATATACCATAAAGCCCATCATTTATTTCTCATAGAAGACATAAATCATATAAATTCCACATCATCATCCTAAATAATTCACGTATAAAGCATAGCATATGAATCATATATCATAACAGTATGTGTCAAAAATGAGGATGTGATATAACAAATTTTACAAAAAAAGAAATTATTATTTTAAACAATATCACCAATTTTTAGAGAATCAATATATCATATAAGTATTTTAAAAATATAATTAATTATTTATTGGTTAAATTTATTTGAAATTTCTAGATAATAAAATAAATAAAGTTTCTTATACTTCCACCAAGTGGTTTAGTTAGGGAGTCACGTATTTTTTCCATGTTATTCAATTTTCATTTATTTTGAATTTAATTTTAAAACAATTATTCACTAAAAATAATAAATATATTTAATAATATATTTAAATACCATTAATACCATTGACTTAATTAATATGTCAAATAAAAAAACTCAAAGCAAATATTATAGAAATAGTTCAAATGATAATTTCCAAATTGTTAGACCCTAGGTTTTGAGTGTTGTATCACGTGTGAGTCAATTTAAGTTATTTGCAATTTTCCAAGTGTTTTTGTATGTGGTACGGGCGTACCAAGTTTTGTTTGTGAGTGGTATGGTCAGACGGCTGGACGTACCTTGTGGGTATTGTTCCATTGATTTTGGTACGGGCGTACCATTGGTTGGTACGGCCGTACGTCAACTCGCAGGAATTTAGTTTGTCAGTAAACCTGCTTCGGTACGGGCGTACGAATGGGTGGTACGGCCGTACGCGAACTTGCAGGAAAATGTGTTTGTCAGGAAACTTGAGTTGGTACGGGCGTACCAAGTGATGGTACGACCGTACCACAGTTCCCTTCCATTTTCCAACGGCTAGTTTTGAATCCGTACGGGCGTACAAATACTGTACGGCCGTACGCGACTTAGAAATTAGGTTTTAAAGTCTGAGAAACGACTAGTTTCACACATACAACTTTCATACTTTCTTTGCTAACGAAAATACACTTGTAGAGCATTCATTTTTGAGCTATTCTCACCTGTTACAAGTAAGTTTTAAGCTTGTTTCTTCATTTGCTCTTTGTGTATAATTGCAATCTTT
>CANYBF010933024.1:0-11661 GCA_948192965.1 Dalechampia spathulata | reverse complement strand
ATCTGATATGGAAGGGTTGTAGTCAAACTTATGACCTCTTGAAATTTTGGGTAGTCATGATGTGTGACTAGACACCACTCTTGATTTACATATGAATTTATATGTTGCCAACTTATCAGGAACCCAAAAGGTCACACACTAAAAGTTAAGAGATCAAGAACTTAGAATGGATGTTAATGAAATAGTGTTATAAGATAACCTATATTTTATATGTTCATTTAATAGAGAATGAAAAGAGCTTCAATTTGATACCAAGATCACTTAATTCTGATGAGTAGAACTCAAGATACAAGTGATTTAAGTTTGTATGGTTGAATGCGTGCCTTATACGGGCTTAAATGGACTTAGGCCCAATGTGAGTGTCACATGGCCCATATGGGCTTGCATTAACTTAAACCCAATATAATTGTTATAAGACTTATTCATATGAGATGAATATGTATTATATTATTAAAGAAATAAAAGCCCAGTTTTAATAATATGTTTTACCAAAATTACCTAAGTAACCTTAAACCTAGTTAGGGTTACATTAGGTTTAAGGCTTTTATTATTTAATAATAGAGAATACAATATATGATTTGTTTTTCTGGAAAATATGGCAACCTCTTTTCTTTCAAGAAAAACCGAAGCTAAAAGAGCACAAGAAGAAGAAGCGAATCAAACATCCTTTCTACTCTCCTTTTTAAATCATTTTACTAGTCTCTAAATGATTTAATTTTGTAATCTGGATTACTAACTTGATCTCTTGACTTGTGTGGATAGTTTGGAGATCCTCTACACTTGTGGATTGAAAAGTTTGCTATAACTTTTCTGATGATCAAGAAAGAAGGAGATCAGCATTAATGTAAGCTTTACACATCCTCCTTCTTAATTTTTCTCTTATGTGATGTGTTATTACATTGGGTTGCAAAGATCCATAAAATACTTGCTTTGAAAAATTTAAAATTCACTTTCCGTTGCTCAACAAGTGTTTTAATTAACCAACACACATGTCATGCCTATGCCATGTCATCTTATATGTCATGCCTATGCCATGTCATTTCTTACATATCGTGCCTATGTCATCTCATTTCTCACATGCCATGCCTATACCATGTCATTTCTCACATGTCATTTCTCATGTCATGCCTATACCATATCATCTTTTACATGCCATGCATATTCCATGTTTCATTTACCAAGATTATCATATCATGATGTCATGCCATGATTGTCATATCATATTTTCCATGTTATATGTACTATGATTATTGCTATGCTATATCACGTTGTGTGCTTATTTCATGCTTATGGATGCTTGCCTGCCTAGGACTTTTAATCTGACTAAAATGGTAAACTCAAACTTAAAACTCTGAAGGAATATATCTTCACCACCCAAACCCATCTTTGAAGGGTTTGACTTAGCACTTATGTTAATGGTCGATTGAACCAAATTTGAAATCATTTGGTGGTGACTCCATCTTATGACTCTTTTGAGTTTGTCTCATTCCTCAATGTAGACCTTGAGAAGGTTGCATTTTTGGTCCAAGTGGGCCCTTAGTCCATGTGTCACATGCCTCACTCTAGGTTGCGATGAAAGCCCAATCAACAGTGGTGACTCCACTGGGGACCTACTTTGAAAGTGTGGTGGCATTGAAATCTTAGAGTTTCATATCAATTTTCCATTCTAGTTGAGTTAGTTGTATTGTATATCATGTACATAGTTTACATCTACATATAATTATTTATCCCATGTCAAACTAGTGATTATGGGTAAGTGAGTACCTTGCAAGATCTGTTGAAAAGCTCACTTAGTTGAAAACCTTGCAAAAGCTCACTTAGTTGAAAACCTTGTAAAAGGCTGCTTGGGTAAAAATTAGAGTGACCTAATAAATTGAAAACCTAAAGGGGTAGTTCATGCAAAACTTAAGGTCTAAAGAAAAATCAAATAGCCTTGTGAGTTGAAAACCTCATAAGAGGAGACTTATACACAAATTAAGGTAAAATACAGCTTTTTTAAGTTGAAAACCTACAAAAGGTGGCTTAGAATTCATACTTATAGTAGAATTAGACTACCATTAAGGCATCCAGTCTACCCTCGCCTCACTCTATCTAGCCCAAGGATCATTTCTTCCATGATCATCGGAAAAGGGGTATGACCTTGCTCCATTTGGTCTACCAATAGACCAATCAGCGGATCCTCGTGGCCGGATAGGTCGATGAATAGAAATTACACCAGTAGTTGGAATCCTGCTACCCTCAGTAATGAATAAGTAGTCACTAACTTATGGCTGCATAGTTAAAAGATAGTAGCAAGATCTATAAAGCCCTATGTAATTAGCAGTGACCTAGCTGTCATCAGGCTGATGTCAAACACCCTAATAAGATAAAGGACTACCTCTCTAGTAGGCACCAATACTATTAGTATCATCATCATGCTGCACATGACTCTAAGGATAATGGTAAACTCATCGTACATTGGATACAACTTCACGTGTTTGAACTGGAAGACATGGGTTACTGGATTCCAGAACTGCACAGCAGTATATAGAAAAGTCCTTTTGATGGAGACTTGTTGGAAAGTCTTCAAATGCTGTTATTTGAACTCGCTAAGTCAACCCCACTTAGTGTTACCCCATTAGCAGGAGAGAGTATGGAAGGTAAAGAGTGATTGCTAAGTCATGATCTATTCCTGGATAAAAGAACATATGAGTTATGTTTCAGAAGAGAAGTATAATGCATGATATTCTTATAGAAGAATAACAACAGCAAGTATTTTAGCTTTTCATAATTAAATCCAAAAAGTATATAGTTCAAGCCATTGACTTTCCTCAATGTTTGTGCACTACGGACTAAGTGCATTATACCTCATATCATGCCAGGCTACGCTATTCTATTCTATATCCTAATGCAGAAGCTACAAAGTTTTGACACCATGCATGTACTATTTGACATCACATCTACTCTAAGCATCATCACCTCATGACTGCTCCTCATCCGGATTAAGACTATCGGGGACCTCGATGTTATACTACTCTAGGCATGCTGTTAGTTGGATGATCTCTTTACCCATTTGCTAAGTCATCTGGACATAGCAATCTCACTCCTCTCACTTCAAGCATTGACTCATTTGCATTAACATAATGATATAGGCATATAGGTCATGTCTCTATGCATATATATTATGAACATAATCATAATAGGTGCTTACTTAGATATCCTACATCTCAGAGCTCTGATGGTAGTATAGTCTCATAAATAGCCTCAGCATTAGCCTTGGCATCCCAAGGTACCTGAACAAGTCAAGTACATGTCAAATTAGTAGAATAAATCACATGAGTTATGTTTGGCAGTTCAAACGCGATCTCATCCCTCATTGGCACCAGGAAAGATGTCTCATACGAGTGGCCTAGCTCATCATACCTGTAGATCAATGGTTCTGAGGCAACATCAGCTAACCCTCGATAAAGCCTTAAAGATGCTCATATGAATGGGGCACATTTGGACTATTGGGTATTGTCTTAGTGGTATTGCTCTAAATGCAACACTAAGTGATCTCTTCAAGGTGCCGCCACCTTAGGAACTACCAATAGCTGGTGAACCATGGTGTCAACCTTTACTACCATAATGTTGGGTCTATCACCAGATTTGCTTGCTCTATCATACTGACCTCTATATGTAGATAGCTCAACAGGCCTAGTAGCTGCATATGGATGAAAGTCTGGTAATCCATTGATGACTCTAGCATATGCTCTCGCCTAGGAATGCCAGTTAGCGTAACAATCACATATAGGTCTGTGTCAGTATAGGAAGCCTAGAACATAACTCATCATGGTGAAATGAGCTCCACATGTCCTTTTGGCTCTAGCTGCTAGTCGATAATGCGTTCGCCTAGAAAGAAGAGCCAACACTTAGGGCTCTCTGATAATATATGATGCTTGTCCTTGTAAGATGAACTGGCTAGATATTCTGGCCATGAGAACATATTATTCCAAGGATAAGGAAAGACTTATTCTAAACAATAATAATAATAGTTAGTTAGACGCTTACTCAAGTATCATCTAAACTCATTTAATTCAGTTTTATGTTAATAAAATTTCTTTCTTCTTACTTGATCCTAAGTCAGATTGTTGAGATGGTCTCTCAACTCATCCATGGTGTAGCCAGCTCTCTGATGAGACACATACCATGCCTGCATGTGCAGGAAGCCTAACAGCAGTCCATGCAGAATCTCAAGCTTTGGTAGTAACCCAAACTCGTAAGCCATGATCTATAAGATCAATATACACAATTAGCAATAGACTCAACATGAGTCATACAGTTCCAAAATCACCAAATTCTACTTACCTCAATGACTTACCAATAACTGATGAATTGATCTTTGCATTGTTGACTACAAAGATCTAGCCCTTGCATCAGATGGGCTAGGCTAGCATTGCCCTAGTCTAATTTATCGATGGTGTCTAAGTTATATAAGGCCCACAATATAGACATATGGATATTGTTCCTTATGTCATTGAATACTATTCACCCCAAAATGTACAATAGAGAGTGACACACCTAATAAACTAAAGATAGCACCATACGACTAGTATGGTGATATCAGCCTGACATCAAACTAGATAGGCAATCCAGAGCACTCTAGTCCTATGATCATAATGAAGATCCTTGGGGTAATGGTTATTGCTTCCATCAGAAGATGGAAGGTCTGAGTAGAGTCCATCCATTGCTCTACCATAAAAGTGATGACAAATCTGTTACATCTCTTCTTCATGCTTGTGAAGCAAGAGATATATAGATTGAAGCGGCTCTATTTAACTCTAACATGAACCTCTCATGGAAGCTGTGAGTACCACTCATAAACTCCTCAGATGCTTCCAGCTCAAATAATGGTCCTCTTTCATTACAAGTTATAAAAATTTAGCTTAGCTTTTAGACTAAAGTTACAGACTACAAACTGTATAAGGGATCCAGAGTTCATCCTTTAACCTTAAAATTCACCTATTCATGCCTATGAATGCCTAAACTGGCCAATCCATAATGGAATCACCAAAAAACCTCATTTTTGACTAAATTCACCTTTTTATGTGTAGCACATAGCCTTATGTGTGCTACATATAGACTATATGTAATGTATATAGTACTATGTGTGCAAGATATAGTTTGACCTATTTCAAAAATTCTAATTTTTCTCAAAACCTTTCTATAACCACATGCAATCCTAAGCTTAGCTTGAGCCTAACACCAAATCCAAGCTAAATACTAGCCTAAATGCACTAAAAATGCATAAAAAATCAACTTTTAAAAAACTAAAAAAATTGAATCAAAACACAAGAAACTTACCTTCTCGGGAGGAGTTCAGGACCTATCAGAGTCTATGGTAAATGTCTCAGTAATTAGTTTTTCATAAGAATCTTTGTAGTAAGGGTCACAAGCGGTCTACTCAGTTAGAGCACAGCTTGGAATGGGTTCTGGGTCTCAGGGTGTTTGTTGCATCCTAATTCTAGTCATTTTTGAAGAAGTGATAAATTTTAAGTGTTTGAGTTGAGAGAAAATCAGTTTTGAGTTTGGAGGCAAAGTGATTTTCAAATTAGAAGCTTGGGGATATATGGTTTTTACATGATGTGTGTGGTATGTAGTGCTATGTGCTCCACACATAGCATAATTTGCTAATGTGTGCTGGCCTCCATAGTGCTCACTAATGTACGCTACATGCTCATGAAGATGCACTCATAGAATTAGGCTTCTCATAAAAATTTTAGAATTTTTGGAGCCCTTTTTCTCTAAGGAGTCTATTTTTCATGACTCGTAACATTAGAAAGATTCAGAGAATTAGTCAAAATATAGCATAATGATACTTATAAATTCATGTATTTTCTTTAAACTATTTCAATTCTAATTTCACTAATAAATTACTTTTCTATGTCTAGTATAGATAGAAAATCGATCTAGTAGACGATCAGTTTTAGTCAAATCATTGACTACTGGTCAAGCCATTGACCAGATAGTGTCGTATTCTACCAGTGAGTTCTAAATGCTATCTTTGGAGATGTCAAACACATATTTGATAGCATGAGTATAGATCCAATAGTTGATCACCCTAGAACCAGCAGTTGTTCTACCTTAATCTAGCAATTGATCATTAAAGTTCCACAATTGACCACCCAATCTAACAATGATCATGAGATCAAGCATTTGACTCCTAAACCTTAGTAGTAGGCATATGAACTCAGATTTCAGGTAATTTTTGAACCTCGTAGTAAAGCCATTGGTCGAGGAGTTGACTCTATCAATATTGATCACCTTGCTCGAGCACTAGGCTCTTAGTGGGATATATTTTATTCTCCAATTGGGTTGCAAGCCTTAATATGAGCACTGTTTGATCAACATTGACTACCTCACCTGACCACCGGGCTCCCAATGGCAAAATTGGGTTGCAAGCCTCAATACAAGCATCTCATGATCAATATTGATCATCCCACTTGAGCACTAGGCTAACAATGGCAATACTGGGTTACATGTTCCTCCCCATGTAGTTGTAAGCCTCAACATAAGTACCTTGTAAGCCTTGATATGAACACCTTACAAGCCTCAACATGAGCATCAAGCCTTGATGCAAGCATCGGTTAGGTATTTTCTATATTTTTTTGGTAAAAAGTCATATTATGATTAGGTCTCATTTTGATGACTTTTGCATGTGTCGCCTCAAAGTGATCCTAATAAGGTGTAAACTATTAACCTTAACTTTTCACCTGCACACTACAACTTTGGGTTTTCTTTGATTCAACTTAGTACAGGTTCTCGATGTTGACCCTAATTTGCACACATGTATTTTAGCCTCCCCTGAGCATTCTGGACATGTGGAGCACATCACATTTTACTTGTAGAAGATGGAGCATAAAACATCCAATTCATGATATTGTTGACCCTAACTTTTCATGCTCGTGAAATTTCGGGATTATGTTGATTCGGATCGGTTCTAGTCTCCAATATCGACCCCGATTAGGCACATATGCCTCTGTGGCTTCCCCTGTGTATTCAGGTGCACAGAACACCTTAGAGCTGGTGGGGCCCACCATGGTGCTGGTGGGACCCACCACTCTCATTTTCTTATTCTGAGTGTTCTGTACATACAGAACACACTTCATTATTGCCAACGGAAGGCAAACCATTCGAAATGTAAAATATTGCATTTTTAGCATTTAGCACTATTCACCATGAATAATGCACCGGTGGGACCCACCACCTTTACTAGCTATTCTGGATGCTCTGTACATACAGAGCATGCCCTATTACTGCATATGCAAGGCAGAGCACGCAGAATGCAAAATATTGCATTTTAAGCTCTGAACACTATTCATCATGAATAGTGCACAGGTGGGGCTTACTACTTTCATCAGCCTGTTCTGTATATTCTGTATTTACAGAATACATTTCGCAATTATCTTATGCAAGGCACATCCCATTGCATCATAAATGCCATATTTTGGGATCATTACGCTGTGGGGCCCACTAAGCACTAGTGGGGTCCGTTGTCCCTATTAACATATTCTGTGTATTATGTACTTATGGAATACATTTTCCAACTGCCTTACGCAAGGCACAACACTTGGCACCGCAAATGCCACTATCCAGGCCCGCTACGCTGCGAGGCCCACTAAAGGTACCAGCGGAGCCAATTGCCCCTGATAGCCTATTCTGTGTATTCTTTGCATACAGAATACATTTCATGTCTGCCTATGCATGGTAGAATATATAGAATGCAAAATATTGCATTTTGAACCTAAAGTCACTATTCACTATGAATAGAACACAGGCGGGGCTTGCTTCCCTCTTTGGCCTATTTTGTATATTTTGTACTTACAGAATATACTTTGTCGCTGCCTTATGCAAGGCATACCTCTGTGGCGTTGCAAATGCCACATTCTAGACCACTACGCTGTGGGGCCCACCAGGCACTAGTGGCGCCTGTTTCCCACTATAATCTATTCTGTGTATTCTGTACTCACAGAATACATTCTCCCTTCCGCTTTATTCAAGATAAAGCACTTGGCATGCTATTTACCATCTTTTAGGCCCATGGTGCTGTAGGGCCCACTAAGGCACTATTCATCATGAATAGTGCATAGGTGGGCCCATCACCCGACTTAGTCTATTTCGAGTGTCCTGTGCATACAGAACACATTTCAACTAATGCCTACGCGAGGCACAACTCACGGCATCCCGAATGCCACTTTTTGGCCCTAATGGCCTGTTGGGCCCAAAACGGGCCCATTAAGCCAAAACTCAATGTTCGGGACCGGATTTGAGAAAATTTATAACTGCAAAGTTTCTTGGAATGTCGAATAATGCTTGTTTGACATATGGCTGACATCCCGTTTGGCCCGTATGGACTGGAGCACATAGCTACATGCAATGCGCATAGCACTATGTGCACCGCATGTTGCATAGTAAAGACGTTTGGTCGGGAGCCTTCTCGGAACCGAATTTGGAAAAATTTTATTCTAAAAAGTTGTTTCTCATGTCTGATAACGCTTATAGGCTCGAGACACACTTCCTGAAGCGACCACAGTGGGCCCCACGTGACGGGTTCTAAATACGCAGCATATAGGCTATGTGCTGCGCACATAGCCCTATATGTGGCGCACATAGTTTTAAAATTTTTCAAATCCGGGTGAAAATTACACAATTGCCACACCTAAAAATTGCTCTATAAATATAGAGCTTGGGGTCTGAATTAAGGATCTCGAATTTGCTCAAAAGAGCAGCCAAACCTCTGCCAAAATCTCTCCACAATTATTTAGTCCCCGAATTAATTAAATCACTTGGATTTAGGGACAAAATTGGCTTAGTTAGGCTCCCTATACTCAGAAAGAAGCAAGATCTTGGAAGAAAAGCTGCTGTTAAGAGGTAAATTTTTGATTTTTCCTCATTTTTCTTCCTTCTGCTCTATTTTTAGGGTCTATATGCAGCGCATATAGGTCATAATGTTCAAGGAAAACCCCGATTTTCACTCATTTTTTATCTATTTTTTGTTCGATCTGGCCAATCCAAAGCCATTCAAGACTTTTCCATGCCTTGGGTGCCTTAGATCTGCCTTAAAACATGCTGGATCTAAAATAATTTTAACTTTAAAATCATTTTTCATGAGTCGGATGCAAATCCATGAAGCAAAACCCTGTTTTGGGTCCAATCTACTTAGATCGGGGCTGGATCTAGAGTTTCTGCTTGAAAATCTTTGATTTTCTTTTGATTTTCAAAACTATGTGTGCTACATATACATCTCTGTGCGGCGCACATAGATCTATGTGCAGTGCACATAGATCCTGATTTTCACAAGAAAACCCGGTTTTAACCCGAACCGCTTCGGTTTTGAATTTTCCAGCAACTCCAGTAGATTTTCCATGCACTTGGGGTTCTGTATCTATCAAAAATTGTCCAGATCTATTTAATTTTAGCCTTAAAATTAATTATTTCAATTAATTGCTTAATTAATTGCTCAAAGTGAGGTACTGTCTTCATTAAACTTGCATATTTTTGTCTATAGATCATTTCTGTACTGACAGATTTAATTTTCTTGCAGATTTACAAGCTATGTGCACCACATATCATGCTATGTATGCCACACATAGCCTATGTGTGGTGCACATAGCCTGATGCGCGGCGCATAGTTCACGTTTTTCCAGAAAAATCATATTTCAGGTCATATTTTTGATATATTTTGACAAATCCAGTAACATTTGATGTTTGGCAGTAACTCAAGTGTATTGGACACGTCATAAAATAATTTTATTTAATTAATTTTGGCCTCAAAATTAATTTTTACGATGAAATGCAATTTTTGATCATATAAATGCGGTTTTTGATAGGATTGGATTTTAATTGGTTAAGGGGCTATCTCCAAAATATTCCAAGTGATGTTAGCACTCCCAATTAATTTTTCCATGATCAAACAAAATAATTTTGCCAAAAATTATTTTTATTAAAATGAATTTTCACGATCGGGCTCATGTTTATTCTTACAATTATTGCCTAATAATTGCTGGATTTTGACTCTTGGTTCATGCTTTTAAATGGCATTGGACTAGTTAATTAAATCCAAAATTCATTTACCACTAATGAATTTTATTTGTTTATTTTGCATATTAATCCATTCACGCATTTTGGATCATGCAAAATCGAGAGGAATAGTGCCCAGGAAGGAGGGGACGTTACTTAACGTCCTAAAATATGTATGCGAGGATATTTATGTAATAGGGTAGATTATTATTGGCTTGTAATAATTAATCCCCCCTAATATCCCCTAAATTCCTCGATCCCTTTCACCGGCCGTTGTTATTTTTATTCGTGGATGGATTTATATTTACTTAAATATATGTCATCATGTCACACGCCATGTCACATGACACATCACACATGTATATGCCATGCCATGCATATACCATGCCATAACATACTGTATTTCATATGTATATACGTATAAATACGCTAATTACACCAAATATGCCAATACGCAATCCAATACAAGCAATCAGTACGCCTTGCCATGTACATATATGCCATGCCATGTCATATACTATACTGTATCGTATGCCATAATGTATGACATACCATATGCCATACATATACTATGTTGAATACACATTCACCACTATGCCATACCATACATCATTTAACATGCCATGCATATGGTATGCTACATACTATGCCATGTCATGTATATGCCATGATATACATCATTTTTACATGCCATACATATGGTATGCCATGCATTATTCACATGTCATGCATATGATATGTCATACAACCCACATGCCATGCATATGGTATGTCATCCACACCACATGTTGTACATATGATATGTTTCATATTATGTCACATGCCATGCATATGGTATGCCATGCATTATTCACATGTCATGCATATGATATGTCATTCAATTCACATGTCATGCATATGATATGTCATCCACTATGCCATATCATGCATATGCCATGCCATATATCATCTCACATACCATGTAGTTGGTATGTCATACATATAACATGTCATGCATATGCCATGTATTACATCACCACACATATCATGCATATGATATGCCATACATCATTCACATGCCATGCATATGGTATGTCATTTATTATGCTATATCATAACATATGCCATGTCATGCATCACTTCATATATCATGCATATGATATTCCATTCATCTCACATGTCATGCATATGCCATGTCACACACTTCATACATTATGCATATGCCATGCATACATTACATATACGCCAAATGCCACGCAAGCCCTAAAATGTTAACGCATAACGCCATACGCTATTTACCATAATATGTGTTTACATATCATGTTAGGTTGCCATATCATGCATATGATATGTCATTCACACTCATATGTCATGCATATGCCATGCTACTTTACCGCTATTTGGTATGCCATTCAAATGCCATATAGCTTTATATGTCATTCTACATGCAACTTTGCAACGCCAAATCACATGTCGCGCTGTGTGCTTACATTTACGCTGGTATGCTTGCCTGCTTAGGACAATTAATTCCAACTATAATGGTAAAATCAATTTTGGAAACTCATAGAATAGATCTCCACCACCTGAACCCAATCTCTGAAGGGTTTAACTAGCACTCATGCTATGGGTCGGTTGGACCAATCT
>CANYBF010932997.1:0-15518 GCA_948192965.1 Dalechampia spathulata | reverse complement strand
TAGTAAGCCTAGCAACATTCCCAACTAGGACCCTTATTGCATGCTATGTGGATCTTTGCCTTATCATGTGAGTGGATTTGCATAGACCCAGCCTATTTTCCTCCCACATATTGCTCTGCTAAGAGTCAGAGTCCTTTCATGATTCCGTATGGTTGCCCAACCTCACGCCAATTCCATGGGCGTACTCTTATCATAACAATATGATCATGCCCATATTGCTCTACTAAGAGTTAGAATCCTTTCACAATTCCATATGGTTACACAACCTCATGCCAATTCCATCGATATTCGCTTATCATTGCAATATGGTTAGGCCAAAATACTGTTGGGTTTTCACTGTAATCCCTCATATGATCAAGCAACGATTAAACCATTCGCTTGTCTATTTGAGAGAATCGCACCTCGAGTTCCCAGTGTAACTCCGGGTTAGTATCCCTACCTAGGGCAGGAGAACTTGAATTTACCAATTCTCGTGGAGGTATAAGGTTGGAAGGGAGCGTTGTTGAATGCTATGTGTTCGCTAACCCTTTTGTGTTTTCTCCCAACCACGCATACATGCATACTCATGCAATCTACTAACAAATTTCACTTTTGCAGCCATAACGCTGGATGTTCTTAGCATAAGGCACACATACATCCTACGTGTTGCATTGCATGCATACACGCATACGCATGCTAATTCGCTTTGTTGTAGCCATGAAATCACATATTTCCTAGCATAGGTCATGAAGACATTCTACATGTCGCATCACGTGCATCATACGCAACCGCATATGCATACTCATACATTCATGCTAACCTTTTTCTGCCATGTACAGAATCATGTTAGACTCACAGAATGCCAGGAATGTCGCATCCTCATCTGGCCCTGCTGCCTCAATACTGGATGAGGCTACACTTGCTACAGTTCAGAAGCTCATCGACCAGTTTATGGCCAAGCTTCTGAATGATGACTTCAAGAGCCTCCTACAATAACAGATCTGGGAGGCTCTCAGTCCTGCTGAATTCATCACCCCGCCAGCTCTAATCAAGAAAAAGGGGAAAAGTGTCAACCTGTATGATATTGAGACTGATGATGACGTCTCACTCCATATGCATGATGTTCAGAAAACTGAGACCACCGTCTTGGAATAGAAGATTGAACAGCTGCAGACCATCATGAAGATAAAGGGCATGGGAACTGACCTGGATTTTGATGAGTTCTCTGTCTATGCTATCAAGGGGCTGCCTGCCAAGTTCAAGCTCCCTGATGTTCCCAAATACAACGGAGTTGGGGACCCAAAGAACCATCTGAAGACCTACACCATACTGATGAGTACCACTGACTTGTCAGATGATCAGATAGTTCAACTCTTCTTCATCTCACTAGAGGGACTAGCACTAGCCTGGTATCATAGTCTGAACAAGGCAACCACGGCCAAGTGGAAGCCTCTTTGTACTACTTTCTGTAAACAGTATGGGTTCAAGGCCCAATTTGATGTAACCTTGATGGACCTGGAAATGGTTAAGCAAAAAGCCAATGAGTCTTTTATGGATTATTTTAGTCACTGGATGGACAAAGCTGCACTGGTCCGATAGAAGCCATTTGAATTGGACATGATCAATAAGCTTATCATGGGGTCGCTGCCACTCTATCAGGATAGGCTAAAATATTAGATGTTCCACACTTTTGAGGACATTTACTCAGTGGGACAGCATACCGAGCAGACTGAGGGTAAGAAAAAGGATCTCTCCTTCCCAAAACCTAAAACTACAACCTACACACCAACACAACCAAAACCTCACTACACCAACGCCCTACAAATACCAAAACCACAACACATCCATGTTGTGCAAACACCAAACCCCATACTCCAGAACACTACGCCATCCCGGAAATTCTCAAATCTTGGAATGCCACTTTCCAAGGTTTTCAGCTGCCTCCTTAAAGCCAAACTCATCAGACCCCTTGAACCAGACTTCAAAACACCACCTCCAGCCACAGTAGACACCAAAACCTACTGCCACTACCACCAGCACCATGACCATAACACTGACGACTGTCGTTCCCTTTGACTTATCATCCAAAATCTTATTCACTCTGGTGAAATCAAAGACCCTGAAAAATCCAAACCATCTACCAAGATGAACCCGCTACCAAACTACCATAAAGCCAATCGCACCTACATGATCCAATCAGGATTGCCAGAATCCCTGATCTTAAGCTCGTTTTCTCCTCTTAGTAGTAAAGGGAATGCTCAGATGCTTGCTATCACCTTTCGCCTTGGTGGGAGATTTGACATTGGTGCCATCGACATATGGTACGATAGTTCTGAGGATGAGTCTACAATTACTCAAGGTTCCACTAAGTCTGAATCGTCACAGGAATGAGCTTCAGATAAGGGTAAGTTGGCCGAGACCCCTAAAGCAGCTAAGCAGGTACCAAAGTAGCCCAAACAGCAGAAAGGGCTAGGAGCCAACAAGATGTCCTCTCAGGTTCGTAACATGACCCGTAGTGGCAAGGTATTCACTCCTCCCAACCTTGGGAAGAAGCCTGAAGCTCCCAAGAAACCGCCAGAGGCTAGGCCTGCTAGGGATCAAGCTAGTCCAAGCAATGTTCCAGCTCCACTACCAGCTAATCAGGTTACTCAGCCTGATAATATTGTGGTCAAATAGCTGAAGAAGACCCAAGCAAACATCAGCATCTGGGACCTGGTGATGTCCTCCCAACAGTATCGTCGGGCCATCATCGAGGCACTTTCAAGCATGAGGATCTCTCCCTCTGCTTCCACCTTTAGCATGAAGAGTCAGCTGGTAAACCGAGAGCTACCATCCAACATGATCATAATTTTTGATGTGGATTTACCGGTCGAGGGGATCCGCCACAACAGGGCATTGTTCATCAGGGTGAACATCATGAACTTCACCACCCCGTATGTCATGGTGGATGACGGTTCTGGCATCAATGTCTACCCACTTAAAGTGCTACCCAAGCTTAGGATTCAGCTTTAAGACGTCAAGCCCTGCAAGACCATCATCAAAGCATATGGTGAGTCCAAACGAGAGGTTACTGGCACCTTCATTGCCACTGTCATAGTTGGGCCAATTGAGTCAGTGGTGGAGTTTACTGTTCTGGACATTCTGGTGTCTTTCACGCTACTCTTAGGCTGACCATAGTTCCATCTGTTGGGAGGTGTGCCATCCACCCTGCACCAGAAAATCAAGTTTCCACATAACAAAGGTGTGGTTACTATCGCTGCTGATGATGAGGTTGCTCTGGCTTGCATTAGAGAAGACATTCCTCTCATGACCGGCTTCCAGATTGCTGCTATCGGAGAGCCTGAACCCTACTCGTACCAACCAAGTCCCGCTGTGGAGAGGATGATGCAACTAATGGACTATGTACCTGGCATGGGCTTGGGCCTCTATCAACAATGCCCGGTTGAATTTGACATTCTTACAGCCATGTGGGAAGAAAGGTACTACATTGGGTTTGATCCCTACACTTCAGACAAGCCAGAGCAGTGCAAGATGGTTCTCTTCATCCAAGGAGAGACTCAACATGATCATGCTCCCGAGTTGCCTAACTCGGAGGACTTCTATACAATTCACCATCTTTGGCAATGTTTATGACCTGTCAGCCTTGATAAAATCTGGGAAGACTGCTGCTGCCATCACCATCAACCCTGATGATGCTTTCCAGATCTTTAGTGATGTTGCTAATCTCACCACTGGCTGCCTAGAGCCAGAATGCACTACAGTCGCTGCACTGGGGTCTAAGATGCAGAATTTGGATGTTGAGCACCTGCTGCTGCCAAAGGTCTATGAGGATATCACCACGCTGGTGGAGAGCACCCTTGAAGAGCTTGTATATGAGGACATTGATGTCCCTATTTCTATAATTTTTAATGATGATGTAATCCCATATAAGTATGAAGCAATAAAGAGCAACTTTGCTTATGTTTGCGATGTGTATTTTGATGGCATTGTGCATGAACATGAGCATCACATGAGCATTTTTGACATTAATGCATCTTGCATCGAAAATGTTAATATCAACACAGATGACAAGCCATGTATCCTCCAGATTGCATCAGACCTAACCTCTGAAGAGAGAACAGAAATAATCAGTGCATTAAAAAAGCACATAAAAGCCTTTGCTCTACATGTCGAGTGTTAACAGATCCATCGCGGAGCACAGGATTCCTACCAAGCTAGGATTCAATCCAGTCAAATAGAAGCTATGGCGTCTCCGACCAGAGTGGGCACAAAAGGTCAATAAAGATGTCCAAAAGTAGTTGGATGCTAAATTCCTTGAGGTGGTTGACTATCCAAAATGGTTGACCAATGTGGTTTCGGTTCCTAAGAAGGACGACAGAGTCAGAGTCTGCGTAGACTATAGGGATCTGAAAAAAGCATGTCCGAAGGATGACTGTCCTTTGCCTCACATCGATGTGCTAGTCGATAGCGCAGCTACTAGCGCTATGTATTCCTTTGCTGATGGATTCTCCGGGTACAACCAAATCTTGATGGCAGTTATAGACAAGGTGAAGATAGCTTTCATCACAGAATTGGGGACCTACTGCTACAAGGTCATGCCCTTTGGCTTGAAGAACGCAGGTGCAACCTACCAGAGAGCCACAACAACACTGTTGCATGATTTAATCCATAAGGAGGTCAAAGTCTATGTGTATGACATGATGGTGAAGTCTCATACCAGAAGAGAACATACAGCTGCTCTTGACAAATTTCTCATACGCGTCGAGAAATATGGACTCAGGCTGAATCCAAAGAAGTGTACTTTCGGGGTGACGTCCGGCAAGCTGTTGGGCCACATTATCAGTCAGAGGGGTATCGAGGTGGATCCTGACAAACCAAAGTTGATCATTGAGATGCCTATTCCTAGAACTGAGACAGAAGTTAGGGGATTCCTGGGATAACTCCAGTACATTAGCAGATTCATCGCCAAGCTCACTACCATGTATGAGCCCATTTTCAAACTTTTGAGGAAGAACCAGCCTATGGTTTGGGATGAGAATTGCCAGTTTGCATTTGAGAGGGTAAAGTATTACCTCTCTAACCCACTGATCTTGCAACCACCTTGGCCAGGAAAACCATTACTACTCTATCTAGCCTTAGAAGAGGAGTCAGTGGGTGCTATGATGGCTCAAGAAAATGACGCTGGAATCGAGCATGTTGTCTATTACCTGAGCAAGAAGCTTCTGCCAACCGAATGCAAGTACAGCACTGTTGAGAAGCTATGCATGGCTATGGTCTGGGTTACAAAGAAACTCAAGCATTACTTCTAGTCGTACCAAATACAGGTAATCTCCAAGGTTGATCCTATGAAGTACTTGTATGCAGCTCCTTCACTAGTAAGGAAACTCTCCAGGTGGCTGATCCTGTTGTCAGAGTTCGATGTGCAATATGTCACTACCAATGTGATCAAAGGCAGAGCAATTGCCGAATTCTTAGCATCTAGGCCGATGGATGACTTTGAGACTTTTAAACTGAACTTCCCAGATGAGCACTTAGGAGCAGTTGATGTCCAGAAATGGCAGGTGTAGGAATTGTGCTAATCACTCTTGAGGGTGAACTAATAATGCTTTCAAAGCAGCTGAACTTCTCAGTCATCAACAATATGGCTGAGTATGAAGCATGTCTTTTCAGGCTAGAAGCATTACTAATGGTCAGTGCCCCAGATGTACAGGTATTTGGTTATTCGATGCTGGTCATTCACCAATCCACAATGGAGTGGGAAGTCAAAGAGGAAAGGCTCAAGCCTTATGCTGAATACATGAAGCTCATGGTTCATAATTTCAGCTCCTGCCAATTTATGCACATGCCGCGTGAAGAGAATCAGATGGTTGATGCTTTGGCTACACTAGCTTTGGTTTATGAGCAACCGCATAGTCAAGCTCAACCTGTGATTATTGAGCAGTGAAGGATTCTTTGCTATTTTAGGGAATAGGTTATGACGCTAGACCCATCAGATGAAATCCCATGGTACACAGATATCATGAATTTTCTAAAGACTAGAACTTATCCAGAAGAAGCCAACAGAATTGATAAGTTGGCTCTACACAGACTAGCAGCCAACTTCATCTTGCACCAAGGTGTCCTCTACAGAAGAACCGCAGATGGTTTATAGCTTCAATGTATATCGGGGAAGGACATTGAATTAGTCATGGAAACGGTACACGCTGGTGTATGCGGGCCCAACATGAATGGATTCGCTCTTTACAGGAAGATCCTACGCGAAGGATATTTCTGGCTCACTATGGAAACAAACTGCATACAGTTTGTACGGAGATGCCATGAATGCCAGATTCATGGAGATCTAAGTCATCTACCACCAGTCGAATTGCAGAATTTGATAATGCCTTGTCCATTCTCAGCTTGGGGAATTAACATCATAGGTGAGATCCATCCTAACGTATCTAATGGACATCAGTACATAATGGTAGCCATAGACTATTTCTCTAAGTGGGTAGAAGCTGAATCCTATGGTAAACTGGGGGCAAGACAGGTTGCCAAGTTTATAGAGAAGAATCTTATATACCGATATGGGATGCCGCATCACCTGGTGTCAGAAAATGGAGTACAGTTCCAGGCCCAAGTTTTAGACTTGCTGGAAAAATATAGGATTGAGCACCATCGATCCTCTCTTTACCGCCCTCAAGCTAACGGGGCGGTCAAAGCGGCTAACAAGACTATCAAGTGTATCTTAGCCAAAACGGTATAGACTTTATAGAGATTGGCATGAGCAGTTGCCATTCGCCTTATGGGGTTACAGAACCACTATAAGGAGTCCTACGTGTGCTACCCCCTACTCTCTGGTCTACAAGACAGAAGCTGTATTGCCAATTGAAGTGGAACTGAAATCACTTCGGGTCATTCTGGAATCTCAGTTGCCAGAAGCTGAATGGAAAAGGGCCAGGTATGAGCAACTGGTCACTATTGATGAGAAACGGCTCAAGTCTCTCTATCAGCTATAGCTTTACAAGAAGCGCATGGCCAATGCATTCAACAAAAAGATTAAACCTGTAGCCATACAGGAAGGTGATCTAGTCCTGAAGCAAGTTAGACTGGCTATCCGTGATCCTCGTGGAAAGTTTAGGCCCAATTGGGAAGGCCCATTCCTAGTTAAGAAAATCCTCTCAAAAGGCAATGTTCGCATCTCATATTTGGAGGGTAACGAGTTCTCAGAACCTGTCAACTTGGACCGGCTGAAGAAATATTTTATCTAGAGAAAAGGGCAAAAGGAAAATAGCAAAATAAAAATGAAAAGCCTGGTGAGCTGAAAACCTGCATAGGCAGTTCATGCAAAAGTTAAGGCAAAAGAAAATTCGCTCGATGAGTTGAAAATCCACTTGGACAGCTCATGTAAAAGTTAGAGCTCTTAGAAGCAAAAGGAGAGTGTTAAAATAATTGATCAAAAAATTTTGCACGAGGCTGGTCAATAACAGAGGTTGAGTCTGATGCGCATCTGGAACTTCTATGTTGGTTTTAACATTTTCATGTAAATGTTTTAATCTCATTAATGCAAATGGAACGCATGTTCATAAACTTAGCCTTAAGTAATACTAGTTACAAATATGAAGCATTATCATCCTTTATTATATATTGATTGCTTAACAATATTTTATAGTATAGGATTCAAGCTTGGTGCAGCACCCATAGCTTATACTCATCATCAGTGGCAGGTCCAGCTTTGGGAATCTCCACCAGCGCTATTCAACGGCGAGGCCAAGTCCTCTCCATATGCTCCACGAAGCGAGACAGCAACCTGTCTCCCTCAAACTGCATCAACCGAGGTATGGTCTACCACTGGCCGTACTGACAATAGATCCTAGTAGGACTATAGTACGTGCAATGCCTGAATCCCAGCAGTGGGATACAATTTATGTAAGTCATTACAGTCACATACTGAATGTGCCACCAAGGTCAGTTCCACCTGATCTAGCTCTCAGGTCGGATCCCCATCCACTCAGTCTAACCTTGGAAGTTCATCGTCTTTGCCTCACTGAAAGCATAGCCTCGACGCATATGGCTATGAAGTGCACACCTCTCAAAATCACCTATTGGCGGCGCCAAAATCCCAAGCTTCTCTTGGAGCTAAATCTGTGATTAAAAAAAAAAAAATATATATATATATATATATATATATAATAATAATAAAAATGAAAGCTCGCTGAGTTAAAAACCTTGCAAAAGGCTGCTCAGGCAAAAGTTAGAGCGACCCGCTAGCTGAAAACCCAAAGGAGGCAGTTCAGGCAAAAATTAGGGTCTGAAAACAAAAGCAAAGGCCCGATGAGCCGAAAACCTTACAAAAGGTGACTCATGCAAAAATTAGGGCAAAAATGTAATTTTTCTAAGTTGAAAACCTGCAAAGGCGGCTTAGAATTCTCACCTGTAAAAGAAACAGACTGCCACTGAAGCGCTCAGACTACCTTCGCTTCACTTTATCTAGACCAATGATCGTCTCTACTACAATCATAGGAAAAGGGGTCTGGCTCTGCATCATTTGGTCTACCACAGGCCCGATCAACAAAATCTCCGTGACCGAACAGATCGAAAAATAAGAACTGTGCCAATTGTCCGAATCCAGCTACCCTAAGCCATGATGGGTCTTCCACAAATTTTTGACCGCATAGTTGGAAAAGGACAACAAGATTTACAGAGCCTTCTTTAGTCAAAAGACAGCCCACCTCTAGTGAACCAACATTAAAAGCCCTAATCAAATATGAGAACGCATCTCTAACAGGCACTGGCACTGTCAGTATCGCCGTCATGTTACAGGTAACCCCGAGGATGACAACAAACTCCTCGTACATCGGACATAACTCTACATGCCTAAACCAGAATACGTGAACCTCCGGATCCCAGAACTGCACGGTAGCGTGCAGAAAAGCATGGTTGATTGAGACTTGCTGGAAAGTTCTCAAATATTGGAGTCTGATCTTACCTAGTCGACTCCACTCATTATTTCCCCAACGGTGGGAAAGAGTACAAAAGGCAGACAATGATTGCTGAGTCATTGTATATCTAATTTATGCAAAGAAAAATAGATAAGTTATGTTTCACCAATAAACCAAAATGCATAGTGTATTTATAAGCAGCAAACAACATTATATTCCACTAATAAATCCAAAAGTTATACAGTTCAAGCTTTTGACTGTTCACACAGTTGGTACGCAATAGCCCTGGCGTACTAAGCACGCAATTGCCAGTCTGTAATGCATTATCTTATTCTAGTACAGAAACTACATATTTCTGATGTCATGCATATGGAAGCCTAATGTCGCATCATCTCTACGCATCATCCTCCCCGGAGTGATCATCCTCAGGACTGGGACTGTTTATAACATCAATGTTATAGCACTTCAGACGCGCCGTCAGCCGTGCAATCTCCCGATCCCTCTCCTCTGTCATCTAAGCAAAATGATCATGTTCCTCCCGCTCCACTTGCTTACTGGACTGCAAACATAAGCATATAGGCATATAAGTCATACATCCATGCATACTCATGCATTTACATTTCATAACAGGTACTCACCTGGACATCCAGCATCTCAGACATATGGTAGCGGTGCAACCCTATCAGCAACCTTGAAGCATCCGCTATGGCATCTCGACGCACCTGTAAGATCAAAACATATGTCAGGCCACTGAAATCAAAGGCACATCAAAACGCGTATACTCACGTGGGTCGTGTTTGGAGGATCAAACTCAATCTTGCTCCTTGCTGGCATCAGGAAGGAAATCTCATAAGGATGCCTAGTTGCATCATAAGTAAAGATCAGAGGGCTCTGTGGCCACATCAGATCACCCTCTACAAATTCTGCAGGACGTCCATACCCTGGGGGCACCTCTGGAGTGGCTGACATCGTCACCGGTGGCACTGCACCTACCCCAGAATCATGAGACCTCTTTGAGGCACCACCATCCCGACAACTCCCAATTCCTAACGAGCCATGACGTCTACCTCGACTACCATGGGAAGAGGATTTCCCTCTTATCCCATTGAATTGGTCAAGCTGACTCCTACACGTGGAAAGGTCTACAGGCCCCAACAATCTCAATTGAATGAAAGAGGGATAATCTATAGGTGAGTCTGATAAACTCTCTAGCCCGGGAATGCCAGTTAATCCAGCAAGCACTTCTGGATCTGTATCAGTACAAGACGCCTAAAACATTACATGAGGGGGTGCAGCAGGTTCCACCCGACTGTCTGGTCCCAGATTCCAGTCCACAATGTGCTCGCCTAAGTAAAAGAGTCTACTCTCAGGCCCATCTAGCAACATATATTGCTCATCCTTATGCATCAAAGTCATCACACACTCTGGCCTTGGATGCATGTTACTCCAAGGAAAGGGACGCACCTATTCCAACGATAAAAAGAAATTAGCCACCTGCACACGTATTTCTCAAACTAGTTCAATACAGTTTAATGCTAATTAAATTGTTTCTCCTTACCTGGTCCCAGGTCAAATTATTGAGGTACTCCCTCAACTCATCCATGGTATAGTCGAGCCTTTGCCTTGGTATGCACCATGCTCACATACGAGGAAAACCAAATGGCACCCTATGTGGAATATCGGGTTCTGGCAGCAACCCCAACTCGTACACCATGATCTGCAAAAGTTAATATGCACAGTCAGCAAGACATGGACAGACACTACAGTAACAGAATTAACAGAATTCTACTTACCTCTATGACTTGCCAACACCCGATGAAGCGGTCCCTACAGTGCCTACTACAGTAATCAAGCCCTTGCATCAGGTGGGCCAGACCAACGCTGCTCCAATCATACCACCCTATGGACTCCAAGTCATGGAGAGCCCATAACACTGATATGTGGACACTGTTCTGGCTATCATTGAACAGTGTACTCCCCAGCACATACAGCAGAAAGCTGCGGGTATACTGATCTGCAGAGATTGTTTGACCGAGCCTCTCTGCCAGCACAGTCTCTCGAAGACAGTCATAAGAGATACTGTGCCCTCCTTATACATTGGGTGACACCCCCAGGAGGTCAAATATAGCCCCATACAGCCAACGAGGTGATGTCAGCCTAGCATCAAATTGAACAGACAGCCCTACACATTCCAACCCGATGATTCCAGCAAACATCCCCAGGGTAATAGCAATTTCGCCTACCGGCAGATGGAAGGTATGCGTGGAATCCATCCACCACTCAATCATGGCAGTAATGACAAGCTTGTTGCATCTCTTCTCTATGCCAGTGAAGTAGGTGATTTACGGACCAAAACAGCTTCGGTCCACTCTTGCACGAATCTCCCTCGTTAGCTGGGAGTACCATTCAAAAACGCCGTGGATGCTACCGCTGCTTACCACTGTCCGCTCCCTCTGTAAAATACAGAATTCAAGTCAGACTTCAGACTAAATTATAGAATACATAGAGCATTTTCAGAGGTACAGAGCTCCTCCTCTTAGCCCTCAATGAACTTATTCATGCCTATGAAGCCCTAAAATGCACAATTCTCTAAAAAATGATTGAAAAATGGGCCGTTTAGCCCATTTTTCTATGCTATGTGTGCTACACATAGCACTATGTGTGCCACACATGGCATACATGTGGCGTACATAGTGCTATATGCGCCATATATAGCACAAACCCGCATCGAAAAATATGGTTTTCGCCGAACCAATCAGACAAACACGAGCCCACCTAAGCCTAGCTTCAGTCTAGCACAAAATCCTAGCCTAATACGAGCCTAAACACATCAAAAATAGCCTATAATTTAATTCTTGGAAAACCATAAAAACTGAAAAATCGAGCCCAGTCGAAGAAAACTCACCTTCTCGGGAGGAGCTCGAGACCAATGCGAGTCTATGGTGAAAGTCTCCACAACTACATCGCCAAAACGGGCTCCAAAATAAGTGTCACGAGTCGTAAGCTTGGTTAAAGCATAACTCGGGACAAATTCGGGGTCCCGGGGGGGTCGGTTGCATCCTAATTCTGGCCATTTCTGTAAAAACGCAAAGTTTTCAGTTTGGGGTTTCAGAGGGAATTAGGTTTTCAAAGGGAAACAAAGTGATTTTTGAGTTGGAAACCTGAAAATATAAAATTTCCAAGCAATGTGTGCCACACATAGGGGAACGTGCACCATACGTTGCAATTTTTGCTAACATGCGTCTGGCACTGTGGGAGTATGCTAATGTGCGCCTGGGTCCCATAAAAATGCACATGAAGAATTAGGCCTCTGGCAAAAATTTCAAAATTTTTCGAGGTCGTTTGCTCCTCCGAGCCTAATTTTCACGAGCCATAGCGTGTGAAAAATCCAGAAAATCAGTCAGAATGCAGCAGACTGATACTCAAAAATTCAGGTATTTTCCCTGGACCATTTCAATACCAATTTCACTGACAAATTGTTTTCCTATGTTTAGGAAAAATAGGAAATTGATCCAGCAGACGATCAAAAGGAGTCAAGCCTTTGACTTCTGGTCAAGCCATTGACCAGATAGTGTTGCATTCCGACAGAGGGTCCCAAATGTAGACTTTGGAGACAGACAACACTTAATTGATGGCGCAAGAGCAAGATCTGACGGTTGATCAGCCAGACCCAGCAGAAGGTTGCCTCTGGTTCAGCTGTAGAGCCGTCCGATCCAGCAGAGATCACCAAGTCAAGCCCTTGACTGCTAAACCCTAACGCATAGGCATCTGAACGCTGATTTCAGGTCATTTACTCGTAAAGAAGCCATCAGTCTCACAGTGACCACCGATCAACCTTGATCAGAGTAGCCTGGACGTCGGGCCTCCAATAGTGGAATTGGGGTATGTACTGGTCAAAACCGTCGACCAGAAATATCAGAGGCCCAGCAGAGGATCCTGAAAGCCATTTCAGAGATATCTGACATTGATATGATGGTGCGAGAATAGACCCAGCAGATGGTCATCCAGGTCCTGCAGTTGACCACTTGATCTAGCAGTGATCACAGAGCCAAGCCTTTGGTTCCTAAACCCTAGCGCATAGGCATTTGGATGCCAGCTCCAAATGATTAACTCGCGGCGTTGCCATCAGTCCCATTGGGGACCATTGATCAGCTTTGGTCATCTAGCCCGAGCATCGGGCTCCCATTGGCGGAATTGAGATTATTAGGTCAGCACTGATCTTACAGCCTGAGCACTGGGTTCCCAGTGGCAGAATTGGGATTTAAGCCTCAATGCGAGCACCCCTACGAGTCAGGTACGCTTCCTACTCACTATGAAAAGTCATGTTATGATCAGATCCCATTTTGACGACTTACGCACGTGTCGCCTCAAAACGGTTATGATCAGGGGGTAAACTATTGACCCTGACTTTTCACACTTATGCAATTTCGAGTTTCTGTTGATTCGACTTGGTTTGAGTCCCCGATATCAACCCTGATTATGCACATAAGCCTCTATGTTTTCTTCTGTGTGTTCTGGTGCGCATAACATCTCAGAATTGGTGGGGCCCACCATGGCGCCTGGCAGGACCCGCCACTTATTCTGAGTGTTCTGTACATACAGAACACACTTCACTGTCGCCTACATAAGATAAAACGCCTGAAATGCAAAGTATTGCATTTTTGGCCTTGGGCACTATTCACCATGAATAGTGCACATGTAGGGCCCACTAAACATTTTGTACTTACATAATACATTTTCCACTTACCTTACACAAGGCACAGCGCTTGGCATTGCAAATGCCACCTTTTGGGCCCACTACGCTGTGGGGCCTGCCTAGCAATGGCGGGGCCCGCTGCCCCTATTGACCTATTCTGTGTATTCTGTACTTACAGAATACATTTTCCAGTTGGCTTACGCAAGGCACATCGCTTGGCATCGCAAATGCCATCTAGTGGGGCCCGCAACTTCTACTAGTGTATTCTGTGTATTCTGTACTTACAAAATACATTTCACACCTACCTACGCATGGTAGGATACACAGAATGCAAAATATTGCATTTTGAACCTAGGTCACTATTCATTATGAATAGTACACAGGCGGGGCTCGCTTTCCCCAATTAGCCTATTTTATGTATTCTGTACTTACAGAATACATTCCGCTGCTGCCTTACACAAGGCATACCCCGTGGCATCCCGAATGCCATATTTCTAGGCTCACCGCGCTGTGGGGCCCGCTAAACACTAATGAGGCCCACTTCTCACTATAGTCCACTTTGATGTATTCTGTACGCAGAGAACGCATCTTATCTGCTGCCTTACTTGAGGTGAAACGCTTGGCATACTATTTGCCACTTTTCAGACCCTTCTCTGCTGTGGGGCCCATAAGAGTACTATTCACCATGAATAGTACCTAGATGGGCCCATCGCCCAAATTCACCAATTTGAGTGTTCTTGATGCGTAGAACACATTTCTACTAGTGCCTACGTGAGGCATGACCCACGGCATCTCGTATGCCACATTTTGGCCTTAATGGGCCTATTGGGCCCAAATTGGGCCCATTTAGCAAAACTCAATGTTCGGGGCCGAATTTGAGAAAACTTATAACCGTAAAGTTTCTCGAAATGTCATTTTCACTTTCGTGGACATATGCCATGCATTCCGTTCCGCCCGTACGAGGCGAAGCGCATAGGTCAAAAACGCAACGTGCGTAGCGCATAGCCCTATAGGCTACGCACGTTGCATAGTAAAGACGTTTGGTCGAGAGCCCTTTTGAAACCGAATTTGGAAAAACTTTCTTCTACAAAGTTGTTCCTTACATCGAATAATGCTTATACGCTTCGGGGCGCATCCCGGAAGTGACCATAGTGGGCCCTACGTGAGGGTTTCCAAACAATATGCACGCGCATATTGGCCTATGTGTGCAACATATAGGCCATGTGTTGCGCACATAGCCCTATATGTGGTGCACATAATTTTAAAATTTTTCAAATCCGGGCAAAAATTACAAAATTGCCACGCCCAAAATTTGCTCTATAAATATAGAGCTAGGGGTCATCTGAAAGGGATTCGGAAATATTGCCAAAGGCAAGGTGAAACTCTACCTAAATACTTCCATAAATTAATTAGGCCCCTAATTAATTAAATCACTTAGATTTAGGGATAAAACTTGCTTAGTTAGGCTCCCTACACTCGGAAAGAAGCAAGATCAAGAAGAAAATCCGACCGGAATAAGGTAAAATTCCTTCTTTTCATCAATTTTTTTGTTTCTATCACTATTTATCGGGCAATGTGCTGTGCACATCACCTCATGTGCACCACACACAACCTATGTGTGGCACACAAGGGGTCATGTGCTGTGCACATCACCTGGAAAATTTTGAGAAAATGCTATTTTTCTCTCGTTTTCAATCGATTTTTCGCTCCATTTGGCTATTTCAGTGATGTTTAAGGCTTCCTCATACCTTAAATATCCTGGATCTACCAAATACTTGCCAGATTTTAAATAATTTTAGCTTTAAAATTATTTTTCTTGATTTGGATGCAAATCCACGAAGCAAAACCCATTTTCAGGTCCGATCTACCTAGATCGGGGTTGGATCTAGGGTTTCTGCTGAAAATTTTTTGGTTTTCCTTCT